>RJWM01029468.1:0-24447 GCA_004363535.1 Dasyprocta punctata
CTTTCTTTCTTTCTTTTTTTAGTACCAAGAATCTAACTCATGATCTCACACTTGCCAAGCAGGCACTGCTGCTGAGTTATATCCCAGGCCCTATTTTAAATAATTTTCATACCATTTTACATGTCTGACCACAGTGTACAACTGTTCACTTTCCTCCAGATCCTTGGTAACACTTTTCGTTTTTAGTATTTTTGATGACAACCATTTACACCAGAAGGTGATATCTCACAATAGTTTTGACTTGCATTCCCCAAATGATCAGTGATTTGAACAGTTCTTTCATATACCTATTCATCATTTATATCTTTTCTTTTGAGAAATGTGTACTACATATTTTTTTGGGGATTTTTATTACTGAGTTTTTGGAGTTCTTCATATATTCTAAGTAAAAATTTCTTCTCAGCTGCATGGTTTGAAAATGTTTTCTTCCCTTATGAAAGTTTTCTCTTCACTTGAACAGTTATTTTATTTGCTTTGTAAAGCATTTAGGTTGATGTAATTCCGTTTGTCTATTTTTTCTTTTGCATCTTATGCATGAGGCATATTGTCCAAAAAGTCCTTGCTCATGCCAGTGTTCTTTGGTGTTACCTCTGTGCTTTGTTTTACTAGTTTCATTGTTTCAGATTTTCAGTTTAGGCTTTCAATACATCTTGAGTTGTGTCATTTAAAAAAAATAACAGTCCACTTTCACTATTCTGCACATATATACTCAATTTTGCCCAGCTTCCTTTATTGAACTAGACTTTGTTTTCTCCAGTGCGTATTCTAACACCTTTGTTGAAGATCAACTGACTGGAGTTTATTTGTAGGTTCTCCATTGTGTTTCACTGGCCAAAGTTTTTATTTTATGGTTGTATATCACGCTGTCTTGATTACTAAAATTTTGTGGCATATTTTGAAGTTGGATAACATAATGCCTACTGCTTCATTCTTTATGATAAGATGGCTATGTCTGGATATTTTTGGCTCCATATAAATTTTAGGATAGCTTTTGTGGATTGGTGAAGAATGTAACTTGTTTGGATTGGGTCATATGAGCACTTAAACCATAATGACTTTTCCAATCCATTACCATGAAATGTCTTTCTACTTTCTAATATCCTGTTCAAACTGTCATGAATATTTTATAGCGCTATAGATTTGTTTGACCTCTTTGGTTAAATTTGTACCTTGGCATTTTATGATTTTTTTAAAAAGCTATTGTAAATGTGATTACTTTCTCTCTACTTTGATAATTTGCCATTGGCATCTACCAGTAACAACACTAATGATGTCGCCTATTAACTTTTTGTACTTTTCAATTTTTCTGAATCCATTTCTTATTAGTTTTAGTAATTTTAGTGGTGTTTTGGAGATTTTCAATGTATAAGATCCTCTCATGTATTTTAATTTTTTCTTCCAATTTGGATGACCTGAATTTCTTTTCCTTTTGCTTTTGTCAGCAATTCTAGCACTATGTTGAGTGAAAGTGATTAAAATGGGGATCATTTTCTTGCTCCGGATGTTAAAGAGGAAATTTCACCTTTTCTTCATTCAACATAGTATTAGTTATGTCCATAACAGTTATGCCAAACCAAATTTTTACACTGCCTGCCAAATTTCATTATGTAAATTAAAACACTGAAAAATGCCAATGAATGTGATGCCCCACATCAACTGAATGAAATGCAAAAACAGTATGATCATCTCAATAGATGCCTAAAAGGAATTTGGTAAAATCCAATAATTCTGCATAATAAGACGCTGATAAGATAGGTTTAGTATGAGAATAAACTTTAGGAGAAAGTTTAATAATTTCAAAATCTAATATAAAGGCTGTACCACTCAATTATATTTTAGTAACACTATCACAAACTGTGGAAAAACTCAAATTTTTATATTATTTGTTTTAAAAATAAAGTAAAATAATGTCATATTTATGTGAATTGATTGTTTTCAGTGTGTTCTAAGTATTTAAAATCTGTCAGTTGGTGAGCCAACTTTTATTTTGTATTTTATTTTTTACTTTCTTAATGTATTGATTTTCTATTATTCAGTTTCATCTTTACTTGTCTTCTTTTGGTTTTCCTGCATTTTTAAATCATCTTGTCTTTCTTTCATATAGATGCAATCTCTTTATTCTTTTTTCAGTTGTACATAGATTTACCTCATCAATCTTCATATAATATTGCTGACATTTTTGTGACAATGTATTCTTCATATGCATTCTTAAGTTTCACAGTAAAACATTTTTACTCATGTTCTGGTCGAGAGTAATGAGAATGAACCTGACAGACGTCATAGAAAGTAATTTTAGAAGAAATTTCATCAAGGTTAATTTCCCATGTATATTTATATAGCACTCTCCAAAGTTTGTGCTTTATTATAGGTCTATTTGTCTTAACTCCCAATTTCTATAGCAAAATTGAACTGATACCACTTTATCCTGGTGAAACACAGTAGAGTACTTAATTCTAGACTTACAATTCAACAAAACTTTCTCAAAGTGTCTCCACAGGTATGTATTAAGGGGTTAGTATTTCAATTAGAAAATTTTGTTCTTCCAAATTATTCCAGGTACTCATGTTTTGAAGCGAGTCACCACAAGACTATCAATGAAAATTTAATGAAATAATTTATATAGTATGTAAAAATGGTTGCCATTTTTCCTGCTCATTAAATGCTTTAACCAAAATACTTCCTTCATTAGTTAAAAAATATGCAATCATTCAGACTTAGCAGGCATTAATGCATATACTGCTTAATTGCAAAAATGTCCAGAACAGAAGTCTTCAAAGAATGACCTCCTGTGAATTTAGTAGGAAGGAATTATTTCACACAAGTATTCATTCTGAGACCAAGTTTTTCCAGATTGCTCCCTGTCAAGGAGTGAGTAAAGTCAACACACTCTACTTGGGTCATTTCTATCTGATATGGGGCACCTGTAAGAGGCAATCTTTGCGTTATAATTCCCTGTAACCTGGTTGAGACTTTCTCAGTGATGCACTGGAGGGGAGGTCCCTCCCTGTCCCAACCTTTTGTCTGTCTTCTCTCCTACCACAAGGTTCAGACATGCATAGGGTCTGCAAATTCTGTTTTTTCCCACCTCTGCACATCTTTCTTAGTCCATTGATGATGTTATAAATCTATAGACTGAGTAATTTTTAAATAATGCATGTTTACTTTCCACAGTTCTAGAGGCTGGGAAGTTTCAGGTTAAATATTAGCACTTCCAGCATCTAGGGAGGACTGCTTCCTTCTTCCAAGATGATACTTTGTTGCTACAGAGGAAATGACTGCTATGACCTCGTGCAATGATAGAGAAACATGGACAAAGTTGCAAACAGCTCCCCATATCTCTTACTAAATCACTGATCTACTAATATCTCTGCTCTCATAGCTTAGTCACCTCCTAAAGTCCCACCCCTTATTACTATTATCAATTAAATGTCAGCATATGAATTTAAGGGATACATTTGTACCAGAGCACCCGCATTATCATGCAAAACATTTCTGCCAATATTATTTTTGGTCGTCTAATTCCATTTTAGTATTTGCTGGAGAACCAGAACTCATACACCAATGAACTAATGTTTTTCATTGATCTCTTTTAAGCAAGGTTCCTTTACTTAATGCCAAAGTTGGGTCAAACACAAATAAAAACACATACATAAAGAATATCTCATGCATTATTATTTAAAATTTCTGTGTCATATAGTAAGTACATAAGAAATAAGCATTTACCATGAAACAAAGCCTTCATATATGTGTATTTTCCTAATGAAAATTCTGCCCCCTCATTTTTAAAAAAAAAGCAAAGATTAATTTGAAAAATATGATTGTAAGGGCCATCAAGAAACATAATTTTGAAAGTAAATTTTGCGTAATCATTGACTTTTAAATGTATCCCTTCTTGCATCATGTACTTTTTTGGCATTGTACTGTATATCATAGTACAAATTTATACAACACAGCGTGACTGAATTTTAAAGAGTTGCATGAAATCTTCAAAATATGAAAAAATAATCCCATATGTTACAAACAAGCAAATTAAGATTCTGATAAACTAAGGTCACCACTACTGTCAGAACTTATATTTTACAAACAAGCAAATTAAGATTCTGATAAACTAAGGTCACCACTACTGTCAGAACCTATATTTAAATCTCTAGCTTAGCTTGCATCTTTTGATCAAAAGTTATGCAGCATTTTTATTGTGTCTGATCAGAAAAATCTATTAATGTATAACACATAGAGTTTTCCTCCTAATTTAATCATTTCTCTATCAAACCAAATATTTCTCTCTCAGGAAATAAAAGTCTTGATGTTTGTATTAAGAAATCCCACAAATATTAGAATTTCAGATAAAGTGAACTGGGGATTAAGAAAGCTTCGCTAGTCATGGCCGAATTCTGAATCTCAAGTCTAAATGCAATGAAGGATTATTAATGGATGCAGAATGCTTTGCTTCAGCTCAGAGCATCCTTCACAAGTTGTAAGAATATGCCAGTGCCAATTACCATTAAATTTGACTTAAGTGCTGAAATACAATTTCCTTCCATCTCTGTTCAGAACCATAGTGTCATTAATCTAATTCAGTAGTTATATCATTAAAATATTATTTTATTGAATGCATAATGTATTCATTTTAAAACTTACTGATACAATGATGAGATTAATGATGTTTTATTTGATTAATATCTACTCATGCCTCAACATCTTATTTTCTCAGAGTTTATGCTAATATACACTAATCTCTTTTTAATCCTATAGAGAGCTACAAGTATGATTTGGGTGGGGGAAAGAAAATCCTGCATGTTCAATATATGGTAATGCCAGAGGGATAGAAAATAATCATGCTGTTCTAAATGTAAATTATATAAGGACATGCAGAAAAACTCATTACTAAAATCTGCTTCAAATGAGAAGGATTTTCATTAATGCTGAGAAAACATGGATCATAGTGTCTGGGGATGTTCAGAAGAGTCTACAATGATAATCCCAAAAAGTAAAACTTATTAGGCAGATGATATCCTAAAAGGAAAATGGGAGTCTCAAGCTGAGGTAAAGGAACATTTCAGATCTTTTACAATTGATAAATAGGCAGAAAGTGCACTCATGGAAAAAGCAAGATAGTAGAATAAATACTCAAGGTTAGAAAAGCCAAAAAAAGTATTCGAATTACAGAAAATCAAAGAAAGGTTAAACTCTTAGGATATAAGCATATTAGACAAGCCCAATTCGTTTGAACACTTAATTCAACATATAGCCATTCCATAGATACACTAACTAGAAATTTTATATAGAATTAAATTTTTGTTGTTTGCTTTGGATTTAATGTAACAGCTGGCAGATTACAGTTCCTGAAAGAGTATAGGATCTATGGATATAAAATATATTTTGATAAAACTTCCATCTTATCATCCAATCACCTCTACTTTCCACCCATGATATTCAAATAAATTGCATTAATAATACACCCAAAGTTTTCTAAACTCAATATTTACTCACAAGTGAAATTGGTAACATAATGCATTGCTAGTATTCAAAATTTAAAAGTAATTTACTAGTGATTTTTAGCTTTACAATAACTGGATAATTTTAAAATTATGAAGTACTAAAGCAAAAAATCTGTAAATTAAAATTTATTCTAAGGTCCAGTATCCAGACACTACCATGTTGCAGAAAATCATTCAGACATTGCACTGTAATATACATGTAAGCAGGTGATTTTATAAGAAAAAACATTTGAAAAGATGTGTGATGTGTTATAAATATTCCATAACAGTGCCACGTCAGTGCCACTTTCTTTTTCATATTTGTATGTCACGTATGAATCATTGCCTTTTGTGTGATACCTGAAGTATTCCCTTTTTGTGAGGTTTTGCAATGTGCAGGACACATAAAGGTGTAAGCAACAGACATCAGATGCTGATAATAGTTGTTATTATTATATCACCACATCTTTATAAAGATCCCATACAATAATAATCATCTTCTTTTCTTTTGTTGGTTTAAAACAGTGCTTCTTTGGCCTCAAAATTCTAGCTCAAGTCATCCCTCGGCCTTCATCTTCTCTGCAGCTAGGACTTCAGGTATGCACCACTATGCCTTAACAAAATCTATCTCAGTGTAAGAAACTTTTTCAAGGTCACACAGAACTTTTCTTGTCTGATGTCATCACATGTTCTTAGCAAATGTTTAATAAATGAAGAATCTTTAACATAAAGTTATTGGTTAACTCTATGGTTAGTAAATGTTGGTTTGTACAGTATGCCTCTCCTTTAAATTTGGGTTTTGTGCATTTATATTTTTATTTGTCCATATGAATACATATCTAGATACAAATTGTTAGTTCAAAGACAATGAAATATTTAGATCTGGAATATATCAGCAAATTTCCATTAAGTTCAATTTACTAGATGAAAATTGTGCTGTTGTCACTAATGTAAGTTATAGTCAATATGCTCAACTGTTCCATTCTGATAAATAGTGGAGATTCCATTTATATATTTCCCATGTATGCATTGATTGCCTATATTAATTTTACAAAGATTTTATTCAATACTGTTGCCCTTTTTGTATCACGGTATAGCTAGATTTATTTTTAGCAACATACACAGTCATTCTGATATAGCATGAATAATAATTCTTCTTGATATAGTTCTTATTAAGATCTTATAACATCTTAATAAGAACTTTACCATAAGTGCTTATAGTTTTTGTTTTGTTTAAATATTATCAAATACATATAACGAAGTATTTTACCATGAAGCAGGATATATGATTTGCTTATGAAGGAATTGATAAACAAAATAAATAACCAGATTTTTGAAAATGAACAAAGGATCTGAATGGACAATTCTAAAAAGAAAACAAGCAAAGGTTTAAAGAGTATATGAAAGATATTCAACTTCTTGTATCACCATGGAAATGTAGAACAGAATCCTAAATAGTGTTTCAGACATTTTAGCATTTCACACATTTTAGAATGGCTATTACAAAAATGAGAGAAGTCCAGAAGGGTGAGGAGAAGAATGAAATACTTAAAATTTTTTGTGTAAACATGATTTTTTACTATTATCATAATAAATATTTCAGGATTTACCCCCAAAAATGAAATATACATTATGATTCCACAATCCCTTCACTTAATATATATTCATAGGACATGAAATTAATAAAGAGAAAACTATATTTTCATTTTCATGTTCATTACTGTATTATTCATAATAATCAATATACTAAAACCATCTAAATATTGTGCACACATATTTAACTTGTTGTTGATGCCAAATTTATAAATCTAGAGGTCATGATGCTAAGTGAAATAAACCAGAAACAGAAAGACAAAACTTCATGATATTACTTACATATAAAATGAAAAATATTTAGATTGTAGAAAAACAAGATGGTGACAATCAGGATGTGTAGAGAGGAGGGTGGTGAATAAATGTTACAAAATTTCATTTATTCAAGATAAATAAGTTCAAGAGATCTAGTATGTAACAACATGATTTTAATTATCAACATAATGTGGTACACTTGAAGTTTACTATGAGGTTAGAATTTAAGTGATCTCATTGCACAAAAAGATTTAATAATTATGTGAAATCATGGGTAAGTTAATCAGCTTGATTATAGGTAACATTTGATTATATATACACATATCAAATCACAAGTCAAGTTGTTTCCCTTAAATATGTATAATTTTAATTGTCATGCACACAATAACAGAAAACTCTGTGAATCATCTACTACATTGTATGTATTTAATTTTTAACTTAATTGCAATGTGGAAAAAGAAATTCTCTATGTGATTTCACTACTTGAAAATTTGTTGGGACTCACTGTAAGAACTACAAAATTATTATGTTAACATTTGTTCTGTATACATTTATAAAGAATATTTTTCAATTGTTGAGCACCAGGACTTGAACATTAACTTTTAATACAGGAATTATTTTTTTAAAGCAGCAAAGAACATTTTTAAAGTATAATCAAAGTGGTACAGTTTTTATGGAGAGCGTGTTGTGCTTTTTAGCTAAGCAAAAAAAAAAGTCCTACGATGTGATTGGAGCTATTTATGTGACATGCTAGAAATGTGAGGACTGGTAATGTGAGCTCTGGCAATTGTCACCAGAGCTCTCATATCAAATTCATTCAAAACCTGGCCTGATGTTTTAAGCAAGTGCTAATATAAACAATTTTTAATATCAAATAGAAGGTAGATGCTAAAGAAGAAATAGATATACTTAATTCATTTGTGACTATATAGGGTAAGATTCTCATTTTCATTATTTTACCTCTTCCCCTTGTCTGAGTTTGGAAATTCCAGAAAATTACATTTATATGTATCAGACAAGAAGTTGTTATAATTATACATATAATTATATACTTATACCTAATTATATGATACTATTTATCAGATATTAAGTTATTATAACTTTTCTTTCTTCTTCTAATGATTACAATAACTACATCAGAAATCCGAATAACCTTATAAATCAATGTAGTTCCTTCATTGAAATAGAATAATTTTTCCCCAATCTTGAACAAAAATTCATAAAGCAGGTCATTTTCAAAAATTTGTCTTCATTTCTTATTTACTTATTGGATTTACCTCAAAACAAACAATATTCTTCAATTTTTGTTGTAGAGTAAAGCGTGTGGTAAGAAATTCTTCATGGGTGTAAAACAACAAGCAAACGAAAAATGATTTCACCTAAACTACCTCAAAAGTAAGAGTGTTTCATCTGTATTCACAACACAATGTCATGGTCATGTATGTAAGTACTTGAATATTTATCTTTTATATAAAGTATTTTAACTTATGCTTCAGCTACTTTTCCCTCATTGCAGAGACAAAGTACCTAAAACTCAAGGTAAAAGGGGGAAGGTTTATTTAGTTCACAGTCTGTTAGGTTTCAGTACATAATCCACTGGCTTCAAGACAGGGTGGAACATGGCAGAGGGGCAACACAGTTCATGGTGGTGGAAGACAGCAACAACAACAAGAGAAGAGATGAAATGAGTCTCTTTCTGTCTCTTGTATTGCCTCCAGTGTGCCAGAATTAGGGCAATGACAATCCAGTCAAAGGCTTGATCCAGCAATCAACTACCCCTAATCCCAGCATTGAACCATGAATCAGTCCTAAACTCTAGATTCAGCTACATCCAAAAAAGTCCTATATAAAAGTGCATAAGGCTTTGGGGAGACACTTAGACACAAACCATAATAACTTGTAAAATTGTGATTAAATTATGTATTACAGCATATACTTTTTGAAGTAGAATGAATAGTTGTGCTTTAGGATCCATATAGCACTTGCAAGAAAAAAAGAAAAGTAACCACATTTCCCATAAGAAGAGTCTACAGATAACAATTCTTACCAGGAATCTGCTTGAAACATGTGCAAGGTGTAATAATTTAAAAGACTATTTTCCATGGAATTTTTTATATCTAACTTTTTCTGGTATAATTTTTTATGTGAAAATTCAAATATTTGTATTTTAATTTAAGAATTTACCATTTAGTGGTTTGACTTACAGGCACAACCAGTCACACACATAATCACAAAATCTAGTTGCACAAATCACATGATTATGGAGATATTGAAAGTATTCTTCCACACACAAAAATCCTCTTAACCCTGTGATTATATGCTACTAGTGAAATTTCTTTTAAATAGTCTATCTTATTGAGTTGAGCTTTTCTGTTAACCAGTGTCATTTTAAATGATATTTGATATTCATAACACTTTGAATTTTTAATAACTTAATATTAAAAAATCAATTTAAATTATTTCATCTAGTAAATGGAAATAACAAATTTGCCCCCACAAGACTGCCTGAATGATTAAATGAATTAATTTAATTCCAGAAAAAATATGCTTAATATCTGTTCACTATTATATTCCAAAATAGTCTATACTTGTAAACCTCAACATTTCAGGAATATTTCAGTTAATATTCACAGTAATACATTAAATAAGTTTCACCTTTATCTGCATGTTACATAAAATATACATTACAGGCCTCTTCAGAAGAAACTGAAGATAAAATTTCAACCTGAAAATCTATAAAATTGTATAACCATTTTACTACAAACCTTTCATTTATTTTCAGTGTCCATCAGTACTGCCTCTCATGTTCAATTATCTATAGTTTCCTAATCCAAGACACAGAATCTTACAGAAAAACTCAGGAAATTCAAGGAAAAAGTGCTAAGAGGAAACAGGAGATTCTAGGCATGTTACTCATGGGGACTGAGACTGTTTCACTGCATCTGTAAAGCAAGAAGTAATTAGTAATAATTAATGCAAACTTTTACGGAAAATACTTGAAAAGAGGTAAATTTCAGGAATATCACACAATGTATGTGCCAAAAAATTATAAATAATGAGTGCATGATATACTCTTACTATTTTGAACCTTTACAGACAGTGCTTAATACTGAGTAAGGAATATGTTTGAGAAGGCGATTATGAAAATCAGAAAGATGAACAATCAAGGTCTTTTGTAGTTAATAGATTTATGGAGATGTTAGGTGTTTATTTGTGGAAAAAATATGCTACTGACTTTTCTGATTAGTAATGTTTTGTATTTCTGTCAGTTAAATTGTTTTGACACAAAACATCCAAAATTCTTGTGATTATTTGGATATACCCTACATCAGCTTTGAAAAGTTATAAAAAGTTTTATTTTAATATGACAAATTTCAAATAAAAAGACTACTAACAAATTACTTAAAATTTCTCAAACATATTTTGAATATTAAATGTTTTTATAGATCATGAATTATAAGTTAAATTTCAATTAGTACACTTTACTGCTTTAAAAGATACTTTAGCTCATCTTATATTGAACCTAAGTCAAGTTTAAAAATGTATGAATCATTTTCTTTTTATTAATTTCTCAAAATATTATTTAATAAGAGGTTCAGTAAAAAGTACTTATTGTGCAGCATGTTCTAAGAGCACATTAGCATGTGTTAAGTGTTTAGATGATTAAATATGCTAACTTTGTAATTACCTGTTCTAATTATGATACATAATTAGTAAAAGTGCATATAATTATGTAGTTACATGAAATATCCATGGGATACTAAAAAGTCTTATTTTTGGAGATGAAAATGAGGAATTAAATGGAGGAAAATAATCTGACCTAGAGGAAATAGTTATCTCATTCATGGTGTACTTAGTAATTCTATCTCTGTTGATTAGTAGTTATTTAAAATAACTAAGTTAATTCTCACTCTTGAATTTAAGACTTGCATATTATAAAAGAGAAAAATTAGGGTCAAAATAGTAAATAAAGTATCAATACTTAGGTGACAATCTGAATTACCTGGACTGGGTAGCTCTCTTACAAAAATAAAAAAAATAAATAAAATAAAAAATAAAATTCCTGGAGGTGGGACAAGATGGCAGAATGGTAAACAGCAGGGTAAGCGGCCTCTCTGAAAGATACCATCCAGATGCTGGAATATAGCAACATGGGGATGACAAGAAGGAAGAAGGTGGGTCCTCTGGAATCTAAAGTGAGAACTGAAGCCCACAGAAAGAGTAAAAAGAATAACTCAAACAAAGAAGGTGGTAGCTGGCAGTGCCTCTGCCTGGAGCCAGATCCACTCTGTGAAAGGAGTTGCTGGAACCTGGGGATGCTCGATCAATCTGCTGTGGCCATGGTGGCAGCAGTGACCCTGGAGGCCTCTGCCCAGAGAGGCAGCATTGGAGCAGAGTGGCAGTGGATGGGGAAGCAGACCTGGGGGACTAAACTGGCTGATGGTGAGTGCAGCAAACCCCAATCTCTCATAAGGGAAAGTGAGGGACTGGCAGCTATTTTGGGGCTGGAGTCGCTCCTAGTTGGGCACAGTCCCATGGAAATTGCTCTTACTGAGCCCTGGAGGTTCCCAGCGGGTGATTGGCTAGGTCTGGAGACCACGGCTCCATGAGTGTCCTTGGGGTGATAGTGGAAGATTCATGGATAACCGGCCCTGTTTCCCAGGTGGCAGACCCGCTCCCGCACACTGTGCCAGACATCGGGGAGCCAAAGCAGGCTGAGGAAAAGCAGCAGACAGCACTGTAATAGCACACCTAGTCATAACCATCAGATATCCACAATCAGCACTGGCTAGAAGAACCAGTCTAACCTTAGAGAAATTACAAACAATGAGAGGAATACCAAGATCCCTGGTACACACTTATCCAGAACAACCCAGGAATATGTCAAGACAAAGAAGCAAAAGGCAGTCTCTGGCCTCAACCCAAGCAGAACAAATCCAGGAGAAGCAAACGCAGAAGAGGTCAGAAGTCCCACAACTAAAGTCTCTGAGGTGATGACAACTGAAGTAAAGAAATAACTTCATGAGGCTATAAAAGAAATTAGAACAGAAATACTAACTCAACTAAAAAAAGAAATGAGAAACATAATAAAAGAATTGCTAGGCATCTCCAAAGGAGGCATAGATGAAAAAATGGAGCATAGGAAAATGAGGGAAACTTAGAATGAACAATATAAAAAAGATTTAGAATACATGACACAGATTCAAAGAAATTACCAGGAAATCAAAAACTCCAATGAAAGTTGGCAAAACCACCTGAAGGAAACTAAAGATAGACTTTCAAACCTTGAAGACAGGTTTGCAGCTTGTGATCATGAAAGGAAAGATCTCTTAAAAATAACAAGAAACCTGGAAGTAACAATACAGAGGCTCTAAGACAACCCAAAGAAAGGTAGCTTAAGAATAAAAGGTGTGAGTGAAAAAGCAGGGGTCAATACAAATCAAAACTTTCCAAGCATGGGAACAGGAAGTGACTTTCAGATAAGTGAAGCCTATAGAACTCCAGCTAACCACAACCAAAATATACCTACAACCACACATATAATAATCAAGATCTCAGAAATTGAACACAAAAACAGAATATTAAAAGCCAGTAGAGAAAAAAAAAAAAAAAACAGATCACCTACAAAGGAAAACCCATCAGAATCATGACAGACTTCTCAACACAAACCATCAGGTCAAGAAGAGCTTGGAGTGAAGTATTTCAAGCCCTGAAAGAAAAAAATTCCAACCCAGATTGATGTACCCTGCTAAACTATCTTTCAAAATTAATGGAGAAACAAGATACTTCCATGACAAAGAACAACTAAAGGAACCAAGCCAACCCTACAAAGAATACTGAAGGACATTTTAGAGAGAGATAAAAAATCCACAGCTCCAGAAACAGTGGCAGAGGGATATCACCAAGCAGAGCAGACAATTGAATAAACCATCATCGGGATTTGAGTCCAGTATTGTTTTCAATGAGCTGTTTAGTTTCATCTTATTCTATCATGACCTGCCTAATTTTATTATATATGATGACATAGACAACTATTTCAAAGATAACAAAATACATTAGGGTAGCCTTTATTGATATTTGATCACTTTATTTTGAAACCCTGTATTGCTTTCACTGTTCTGTTTTGAGTGATTTTAACCTATTTTGGTTTGTTTGATTGTATTATAACAGATGATATAGGCAACTGCTTAGAAGATAATATGAGGTATTATAGAAATCCACATTGTTTTACTATGTATTGCTTCCATTGTTTTATTTGTTATTGGTTTTATTCTGTGCTATTTTGTTTGATTATATTAGGCCCAATGGTATGGGCATTACTTTGAAGATAACAAGAGGTATCACAAGGGGAAAGGAGGAAAGAAGGAAGGGAAAAGGAAAAAGACATAGATTTATATGTGGGTATACATAAGATGGTTAAAATGACTATAATACTAAATGCATTAACTGTTGAGAGAGAACAGTTGATACGCATATGATTAGATCAATTTTATATGTCTATATCTGTCATTCTGAGCAACCCCCTTGAAGGTAACGATATACAATGTTGCAACTACTGTCAAATTCCAATCATCTCATTTTGTAAACCTATAATGTTACAGTACTGGATTTGTTATTGTTGTTTTTTGGTCCCTTTTGCTTTTTGTTTCTCTTTTCTGTGACCATTGTTTTTTCTTTTATTGGTTTTTTTCTGAATGATTTTGTTTGATTATATTAGGACTGATGATATGGGCAGTTATTTTAAAGACAACAAGAGGTATTCTAAGAGGAAAGGAGGATAGAAGGAAAGGAAAAGGAAAAAGACATAAATTTATATATAGCTATACATAAGATAGTTAAAATGACTATACTACTAAATGCATTAGCTATTGAAAAAGAACAGTTAATACTCATACGATTAGATCAATTTTACATGTCTATATCTTTTAATCTGAACAACCCCTTTGAAGGTAATGATATGCAATATTACAACTACTGTCAAATTCCAATCATCTCATTTTGTAAACCTATAATGTTATCGTATGGGATTTGTTGTTGTTGTTTGTTTCTCTCTTTTGCTTTTTGTTTCTCTTTTCTGTGTCCATTTCTCTTAAATAAAAAAAATAAAAATAAAATAAAATAAAATTCCCTAACTTATGTGAACTGTTCTAAAATCAAAATAATCTTAGATAGATGTTACCATCTATATAGCTCATCTCTCTACATATAAACAGTCAATGTATTTGTCTAGAAGTTTCTGCTAGAATATTATTTTGTTTGCTGCTAGCTCTTTAATGAATACCATATGATACTTTTTAACAACCATGGTAAGAAATGCTAAAAAAATTTAAATTTTCATTTGAGTAAGATGGGAAGAATATTTCACATAGTGTAAAATATGTATATGTATTTATATAATAACTATATGTATCAATTGAAAATTTTAATGGGTTAGTTTATGAAACCATGTCAAAATTACTCTTGGGAAATCCATATTCATGGACTAATCTTCATATGGAAGTAAATTTAGCATTTTTTCTTCTAGATAAAGTATAACTTACTGTGAGATGCCCTTATGTTAAATTGCTGTCAATGGCTTGTTCAGTGTTCATAAGAAGATACCAAACTGGTTCTGGGAAGTTGTACAATGTAACTCTGCACTAACTGTATAAATTTGAGCATAACATGCCCTTTTCAGAAATGTATAACTTTATAAAACCCACTGAGAGTCTCTGAATATTTATTCAGATCTGCCCAAAGAATGCAAAGGAATTCTGTTTCTTAGAGAATCCACATTTAAGTGAATCCCCAGAGTAACATATCGAAACTCTATCAGTTTAATCTTTCATTGCATTGTTTTTATTGATCTGTACTCTTATTTTATAGTAAAGATACTGACCTTCATTTTGAGGTTATAATGATTCTGTGTCTTAACCTGGCAATGCTTGAGAAGTCCATAGGAAAAATTCCACATGTCTGTTTGCACAGACTACTAGTACACCTAGGAGTGTACTTGGTTCAGAGATGTGAAGAAAAGGAAATAATAATCAGGTAATAAAGAAGCAGTCCTTGTAATAGAAAATCTTCAATGAAAGAACAATAAAAGAAAGAGTCTGATAGAAAGCAAATATAAACAAAATGAAATCCTTGCTTATCAGGAACTTGTAATAGGTAGGAGATGCAGTGCACAGTAAACACATCTACATGAAGTATGGGCCTATAATTAGTGCTATGGACTGCAAGTATTCTTGTGCTTATTTCTTCTTTAGTAGCAAGAAATTTTCTTAAGCAATATGAATATCAATCTTATTATCTCAATCCAATATTGTATCGACCTGCTTCTGCATTGTGTTTCATCTCATATTAGCAATCTTGTTTTTATTTAATACTGAGATTCACATTAATGATTCACAAAAAACAACTGGCAAGAATATGTCTGTGGTATCCATTAACAACTTAGTTTCTTAAAACACAAAGAGAAAGTTGCTTGTTCTCACTTTTAAATAACGTTCAATGTGATCTGAAATTTGAAACTATGCTTCATATTTTGTCATTCGGTATTTACAATTGCAGGCCACACCCTTTCAATATTGTTTCTGTGCTTTTGCCAAATAATGCATTACGAATATGTTACATAGATAAGAGGATGCACAGAGACTTTAGTATGGGCCAATGCAGTAATGAATTGTGGCTATCAGGATTTCTGTTTTAGTCTGGGCTGCAAAAACAAAATATCATGAACTAAATAATTTACAAGCAACAGGAATGCATTTCTCACATCCTTGAGGCTAGAAAATCCCATATCAATGCATGGGCAGATTTGGTTCACTTTTTGTTTCACGGAGGGCACAGTGTCACTGAGTTCTTACATAGTGCAAGAGCTGAAGGGGCTGTCGTGAACTGTGAGATGCTGTAAAGAAATTCACATAATGCTTGAAGGTGGAGCCCTCATGACTTAAACATCTGTTAAGTGTCCTATCACTTGATACTATTTAATTTGATATCGGGTAATATGAACTTGAAGGAATAGCAACTTTCAACCACAGTAACTTCTTAAATTCATAGAACTAATATTACCAGGGTGCTTCAGAAATATTGTAAGGTTACAGTCAGTGTAGTTTCACCAGAAGAGTTCCAAGTTATAATCATGAAAACTATTTTGTTAATTTTATAGTTTGCAAAATATGAGCAGTTAGGCCGGTAGTATACTTAGTGTTACTTCACCGATCCATTATCATTTATTTCATTTTTGAAACATAAACAAATACAAAATGTATTAAACAGAAAGTAAATAGTACCAGTGAATCAGATTTTTATTCATGAAATTTATACAAAAGTCATAGAAATTTATTCAGAAATAAAGACTATTTAGTAACCATAATCAGCAAATCATGCATACTTATCAGAATCCTAAGCAGTATAAGACATGACATGAAAACATGAACTTGTAGTGATACCTGAACAGTACATCTAAAATTGACAATGATACTATGTTTCACTTCTCTTATGTACATGTATAGAAGAAGAAATAGATGAAAAGGAAAGTGAAGTAATTTATTCAGTCTCATACCAGTAAGTGAAACAAGTAGAATTATAGCCTGGTAGTAGGCATGAAACTATCCAAATCTTAAATGCTGTTTTTCCTACCACACTGCAGAGTTTTTCTTCATTATCACTAGAAGTTTACTTTTTCTTTATAAACATTTTAGGTAAAACAAATAATTTCTCTTATTTTTAGGGTTATGCTAATTTCTGTGTTACACATTTTAACCCAAGTTAAACTGCAGAGATATTGTGACTTTGTTTTCTGTGCACAGGGACTTGATTTTTGTCTTTTGCAATTAATCATTCATTAATGAGGCATAAACACACGTGTGCACTGTCCTCTGTCAACAAATTTATCTTTAACCCATAATTTATTATTTGTTCAGGCTCCCATGATAAAGACTCATTGAAATCATGGTAATTTTACATTTATTTTCATCAAAGAACTACTGGTATTCATTAGTTCTCAAGAGGCCAAATTTTAGAGTTTTATACACAAGATAAATTCCATTACTTGCGAGTGAATGCTCATTGCTTGTTTCATGAAGTTTTTTGGTAAATTTTCTGTCTCTATTTAGAGAAACTTTAAAATTTTTCCTCAGAAAGCAAGGTTATGTAGAAAAATTCTTGTTTCTAAATAGATTCATTGAGTACTTACTAGGAAGTATAAGATCCTGAATTTAATTCCCAGCATGTACAAGCACACACACACACACACACACACACACACACACACCACACACACACAACATACATATTGAAATAGAAGGAAATCTTGAACACAATGCTAACAGGAAATGTATACCTTTTTAAAATGCTTCCATTCTTTTAAATTTCTATCATTAACTTTGCTTGCTAATGCCATAATGAAATATATTAACACAGACGTATTATCCTACGTCTGTGTAATAGAAAAAAATATGTAAAAATAGAATCAGCATTAAGATTAAAAAAATGACTGTCACTCTTATACTGAAATATTTTCCCAAGTGTTTTGCTAGACCTTATAATTAATTCATTAAAAAGAATATGACATTTGCTCATGACCCTTTTATAGTCAAGCAGGAAGAAAAGATGAGCTTTAGTTTTTACCATCCCCTCTTCCCCAAAACTCATAGAAACTTTATCAGGCCCTTCTGGTGTTACCATCAAACCATGATGACAGGACATAAATCTAGTCAGTATCAATATCCCAAACTAGATATTTGCCTTGGTCTACTCAGGCTACTAACACAAAATAGAGTGGTTTGTTTGAAAACAAGTATATATTTCTGATAGTTTCAGAGAGGCTGTGGGTCCATAGTAAGATGACAGGTAGCCTGCATGTCTGACAAAAGCCTATTGCATTGTTCAGGAAGAACACTGTGTTTCCATATGGTGGACCTCTCCAGGGTCTCTTTGTAACAGCATCAGTCCTATTCCTGAGAGCTCCTCTCTCCTGAATTATTTCCCAAAGACCCAAACCTCCAACTCCCATCAGCTTGGTGGTTAAGATTTCAACATAGAAAAAGGGAAATGTGGGCAAGATATTCAGTTTACAACAATGGTGAATTACCATTTGCTCTGGAATACTAGACCCTGCCACATTGACACTGTAGTGTAGCTGTACTATAAATTCAAACCCTGAGTTGAAGGACATTCCCACAACTGAAAGCAGCAAGTAAAATATGATACTGTGGGGAATAAAATCACAATCTATGAAATGTAACAAATGACACAAGCCAGAAGTGTGGAAAATTAAAGTCCAGTAAATCTAAATTTTGGTCAAGGAAATAAAGGAGATGGAAGAAGCCTAGGCAATTAAATTTTCCTTCCTGTTTATGTGCTGTATGCTGCTTCTAGATATAGGTTTTCTGTGGGAAGTGATATTTTTGTGGAGAAAATTCATGAGTTTATCTGTACTTCTTCCTTTTCCAGTAAACCAGTGCAGTATCTCTTATGCTATGTTTCCTCTTTTTTTTCTTCTCTTCTTTTTCTCAATCATTCCATCCTGATGGTAAACACTTAATGCATTGGTATTTTCATGTTCCACCAAATCTCTAGCCAATAGTAAACTAAGATGCTTTTCCATGGTCAGTATATGTGACCAAGCCAGATGTTTGACCATGTAAGCTAAGTTGCATTATAAAGTATGTTATTATAAAATCATGATGTTTTGGTACAAATATAAAAAATGACTACTTAATCTGAATTTATCATGCTCATTGTAACAACTAGAATATTTTTTCTATGAAAAGAAGAAATCCAGAAAATAGCTTATGTTTTTATTAGTGTTCTAGTATTTATGCAGTACCTATTTTTTCCATCACTTTTTCTTCTATTTGAGGCATATGTGCTTCTTCTTGAGGATAGCTGTACTCACAGTTTCAAGATAATTTAAGCAACTATAGAACAGAAGCTCATAAGAGAATATCCAAAGACAAAATTAAAATTTCCTACTTTTTGAAAGTTGAATAATTCATTTCTTAAATGTCTTCTTATTGAACTTTACCTCATATATCAATGACCAGGATCATTTCAAATAATCATGTTTATATCTAGCAAAAGAAGAGAGTATTTTCAGTACTTCTTGATATACTACACAGTAATCAGTATTGGGGACAACTACTAAAGTCAATGCTATGTAGGAGAATAATGATATGTGAATAAAACTAAGGTTAAATTGAGTGAGATTATCTCAAAAATGTTAAGTACAAAGTAGCAGGAAGTAAGACTCATTCTAAGTCATCACTACTTTGTAAACGACAAAACCAGGCCTGCCCTGCCTATCAGAGAACTACATTATGAGTGAGAATAAACTGCTAGTTATACTGTTAAAGTCACTGTTACAGACAGTATAATCAATGCATAACTGATAAGACTCCATAAGAAATGAATAAGTTATATAAGATCATAATATAATAATAAGGTTTTATAAAAACAAAATATATTTCTTAGAAGGCTTAAATTATCTTTTCCTCACATTACAAAATTGGGAATATTCTCATTTAATAATCACTGAAATGGATATTAATTAAGATTTCCTCTGGAGTCATATAGTTCTAAAATATAATGAACCATTTCCACTTACATATTTAATATAATTATCTGTGTCTCCTACAGCAATGATTTATATTTCAGATAAATTTATCAGGTCATTTTTTATTTTAAAATGAAACAGAATAAAAATGATGATACAGAATTTCAAAACAAAATAATCAGTGATTAACAGTGGCTAATATTGCTATCTTTGAATTAGTTGCTCAGATTACAAGATATAGGCATGAAAAAGTACTCAAGCAATGAAAGCAAAAACTGTTCTTTTTGACGAACTATTAAACATTAGTAGTATAATTATCTTGTATATATGTAATACAGATATATCTTGTATAGATCTATCATATATATATATACATATATATATAATCTTTTCCCTCCTTTCTTTTCTCCTTTCACAGTTCTTTCCTTTTGAGCAAATTTTTCCTCTTTCACTTTCACAATATCTGTTGTACGTTTTGTATCTTATTTAATCTTTCAGATTTTTATACTAGTGAGACAATATGATGTTTACACAAGTCTGATTTGTTTCAGTTATGAATATGGTCTTAAACTGCTTTCATTTACCTATGAAACCCTCAAGTTTATCCTTCTTTGTACCTAAGTAGTACTCCATTGTATAAAAATACCACATCTTTTTATCCATTCTGTGGTTGATGGACATTTGGATTGTTTCTAAGATTTAGCTATTACAAATTTTGCCTCTGAAAATATGCAAATATATTGCTGTGGTATGATGTTTTCAATCCTTCTGGGAAAATACCCAGAAAGGGAATGACTGGATTGAATGTGGCCTCTAATTTTTTTTTTTTTTTTTTTTGTACCGGGCATCAAACTCACAACCTCGCACCCGCCAGGCAGGCGCTTATGCCACAGAGCTAAATCCCCGACCCTAATATCACTTTTCTTGAGGATGCTCAACACTGATTTCCACAGTGGTTTTACCAGTCTATACACCCACCAACAGTGGAGAAGGGTTCCTTTTTCCCCACAGCCCCGCCAGCATTTGTTATTGGTTGATTTCTTGATTATAGCAATTCTTTGTGGAGTGAGATGGAATCTCAGGGTTGGTTTAATTTGCATTTCTCTAGTGACCAAAGATTTGCATTTCTTCATTTGAGAAGTGTGTATTCATCTCAGATGCCTGGATTGGGTCTTAGAATTTTGAAGGCCCATTATTTTTCAATTCTGTATATGTTATAAACCAAAGTCCTTTATCTGAGGGATGGTTGGTTAAAATTTTTCTCATTCTTGTGTTCTCTTTTCATTCTGTTGATGATTTCTTTTTATGTACAAAACCTTTTTAATAAAATGAGATTCTGGTTGTTGACTCTTCAAAGTACTTACACATTTTTGCTTTTTTATGAACTCTTTGCATATCTATGTCTTCAAGATTTCAACCTACCTTGTTATTCAGTAGATTTCATGTTTCTATTTTAATATTTAGATCTTTGATTCATTTTGAATTTAGTGCATGGTGATAGGCATGTATCTAGCTTCAGTCTTCAGCATGTGAAAAACCAGTTTTTCCAGCACCATTTATTAAAGAAGCTATCTTACTTCTGGTGAACATGTTTGGCCCTTTTGTCAAAGATAAGGTGGCTGAGTGTCTTTATAGTTGTGTCTGCATCTTCTGAACTTTTCCACTGATTCTCAGTTCTGTCATTTTATTTTATATTATTTTTTTTTTATTTTGCCAGTACAATGATGGTTTTTTTCACAGTATCTTTGTAGTACAATTTCAAGTCAGAGGTTGTGATGCTTCCTGCCTTGCCTTTGTTACCCAGGTCGCCTTTGCTATTCTAGGTCTCCTCTTTTTCCAAATAAATTTTAGGAATGTTTTCTCTAAATCTGTGAGGTATGTTAATGGTATTTTTTTTTTATCAGGATTACATTAAGTTTGTATAACAGTTTTGAGCGTATGGCCATTTTCACCAAGTTGATTGTTCCTATCCATGAGCAAGGGATATCTTTCCATTTTCTGAAACCCTCTTTAATCTTCTTTTTTGGGGTACTGTAATTTTCAATATATAGATCCTTTACATCCTTTGTTAGACTGATTCCTAAGTATTTCATTTTATTTTATTTATTTATTTATTTTTTGGGGGGTACTATTGCAAAAGGTGTTGTTTCCCTGATTTCTCTCTCTGTGAGTTTGTTGTTTGTATACAGGAATGCTATTGATTTTTGAGTGTAGACATTCTATCCAGCTATGTTGCTGAATTTGCATATTAACTCTAGTCTTTTGGTGGAGTTTTTGGGGTCTTCTATGTAGAGTACAATGCCATCTGCAAATAATGATAATTTAATTTCTTCCTTTCCTATACTTATTACTTTTATTTCTCTCTCTTGTCTAATTGCTGTGGCAAAAGTTTCCAGAATTATATTGAACAGGAGTGGTGATAGTGGATATCCTTGTCTTGTTTCTGATTTTAGATTGAAATCTTTCAGATTTTGTGAATTTAGGAAGATGCTGTCTGTCGGCTTGTCATAGATGGTTTCTGTCAGATGGAGGTAGAGACTTCTAACTTTTTCTAGTGTGTTTGTCATGAAGATGTTTGGATTTTATCAAAAGCTTTTACTGCATCTATTTAGATGACCAAGTGATTTTCATCTTTGACTCTGCGATATGGTGTATTTTGTTTATTGACTTGTTTGTGTTGAACATTCCAGGCAATCCTGGTCATGGTATATAATCTTCTTGATGATTTGCTGCATTTTATTTGCAAGGATTTTATTGAGGATTTTTGCATCTATGTTCAATAGAGAGATTGGCTTATAATTCTGTTTTGTGATTGGGTCTTTCTATGGTTTTGGTATCAGAGTAATACTTGCCTTCAGGAATGAGTTAGGGAGAATTGCTTTTCTTCCAATTTAGAATTTGAGAAGTATTGGCATTAATTCTTCTCTAAATTTCTCATAGAATTTAGCCATGAGTCTATCAGGACCTGGGTTTTTCTTTGTTGGTAAGTTTTTAATTACATTTTCAATTTCATTAATATTGGGTTATTCATAATTGTTATATCTTTTTGGTTCAGCTTTGGTAATTTATACATTTCAAGGAAGCTGTCAGATTTTTCTGTGTTTTCCATCCTATGTGAGTAATGATGTTTAATGTAGGTATTGATGATCTTCTGGATTTCCACAGGATCTGTAGTGATTTCCCTTTTCTTTCCTCATTGCATGAATTTGAGTTTTCTCTTTCCTTTTCTTGATAAAATTGGCTAGGGCTTTATCAATTATGCTTATTGTTTCAAAGGACCAACTCTGTGATTCATTAATTCTTAGTGTTGTTTTTCCAGTCTCAACTGCATTAATTTCTGCTCTAATCTTTACAATTTCCTTCCTTCTATGAGCACTGAGCTTGACTTGCTCTTCTTTCTCTAGAAGCTTGCAGTGCATCATTAGGTACTTTATTTGAGCTTGTTCTGCTTTCATGATGTGAGAATTCACTGCTATAAATTTCCCCATTAGGACTGCTTTCATTGCATCCCACAGGTTCTGGTATCTTGTATTTGCAATTGCATTTGATTGTAAATATTGTTTAATTTCTTCTTTAATTTCATCTGTGGCCCATTGGTTGTTCAGGAGAGTGTTGCTTAATTTCCAAGTGTTTATGAAGTTTTTGTTGTTTCTTTTACCATGTTTCCAATTTCACTGCACTGTGGTCAGATAGTATGCATGGGATAATTTCAGTTCCTTTGTATTTACTTAAGTATGTTCTGTGGGCTAATATACGGTCTGTTTTAAAGAATATTGTGTGCACAAATGAGAAGAATGTGTATTCTGATGTTGTTGGATGGAACACTCTTTAAATATCTACTCAGTGCATTTGTTCACATGTTTGATTCAGTTCTGTTATTTCTTTTTTGACTTTTTTGTCTAGTTGTTCTATCTACTTGTGACAATGGATTATTAAGGTATAGCATTACAATTGTGTTATTTCTTCTTTGATTTTTCATGTCCATTAGTATAGTTGGGTACTTCCATATTTGATACATACATATTTGTGATTGTTATCTCTTCCTCTTGAATTTGTTTCCTAACATGTATGTTGGGACTTTATCTCCTTTAATCATTCTTCTTATGAAGTTCCCATTGTCTGCAAATATAATAACTACCCCTGTTCTTTTCAGGGTTTCTGTTGCATGGAGTATTGTTTTTCATCCTTTGACTTTCAGTCTATGAGTTTCTTTTTGAGCTAAATGTGTTTATTGTATGCAGCATACTGTTGGATCATATTTCTTGATCCATTCTGCCAATGGTTATAACTAATATGTATTAGCTAATCTTTCTCATGTTATTTTCCTGTTGTTGGTTCCTTGCTTCTTCCCTCTGTTTAATTGCTTGCCCTGCCTGGTGATTTCTTACTGTTGTTGTTCTTGGAATTGTGGTCATTTTTATCTCTAGACTGCCTATCAGCACTCTTTGTAGAGTTGATTTGGTGGTTATGAATTTCTTCAGTTGTTCTTTGTCATGGAAACATTTTATTTCTCCATTAGTTTCAAAAGAAAAATTTTGGGAATATCTCAATTTCTAGTAGAAGTTGTTTTCTTCAGGG
>RJWM01029469.1:0-24444 GCA_004363535.1 Dasyprocta punctata
TATTTGGCCTCATTTTTAGCCTTATCTAGCTCATTACCTCCTGCATTCTACTCTCTGCACTGCCAAAGCTCTCCCTGGGAAGGAGGCAAGCCTTCCCTCCAGGGAGGTCAGGAAGGATTTCAGAGCTTTGCTTCATGCAAAGAGTACCTCTCCTCCCCTCGGGGAAGGAGTTTGCACTCTCCTTGCTGTGTGGATGGACTGAGGAACCCCCAGGACCTGGCAGCAGGTCAGTGCCAAGTCAAACTTCTAGTACTAGACAGAGGCAGAGTGTTTTATCTGAACTTAATCTCAATTTCAGTAACACATACATTGCCTCTTGTTTTTTATTTGAATTTAATTTTCATGAATTACAATTTTGTTCAGAGGATCCATCCAGCAAAATCCATGATTCAACACACTCCTGGTCCTTAGATGACTCACAGGGAAGATCAGCTCCCTCTCTACACGAGGAATCAGGACTCAGGAAAGTCAAATGAGCAGCCAAAGTCAAGAAATCAGTTGGTGAAAGTGCTGAACTAGATACAAAGCTACCATCTCCAGCCAGGGTTTTTTCTAGCATGCTAATACGTTTTAAATAGTAACAGGAAAATCTCAAGAATAACTCAAAAAACCCCTACAATAAATCCCTTAGACATTGTAGGTAAAAGAAAGTTATTACAAATGATGTAATATAGGCCTCTGAAAGAAGTTTTAGAGTTCTAAAGTCCTCCTGCCCCCTACTTTGCTTAAAATAATGCCTACATTGGCACGGCCATGGATGCAAGTTATGTGCTGGTGGGTGTGTCTTTGTCTATGCCTGGAGATGATGTCAGTGTGGCTCTCTGGAGATTTTGAGATGATGACTCCTCTTGGGTTTTATTTGGCAGTAAAAGCAATCTGGTGAGCGGGGCGTGGTGGCGCACACCTTTAATCCCAGCACTCGGGAGGCTGAGGTAGGCGGAGCGTTGTGAGTTCGAGGCCGGCTTTGGCTACAAAGGCAAGCACAAGGCCAGCCTGAGCTACATAGTGTGACCCTGCCTCAAAAAATTACGGTCAGGAGTTTGGCTCAGTGGCTTAAGCGCCTGTCTGGCAGGCGCGAGGTTGTGAGTTCAATCCCTGGTGCCACATAAAAAAAAAAAAAAAAAATCAAAATCTGGTGGTTTTGGTTTTCCTTGTCGTATGGCTTAAGCGCCTGTCTGGCAGGCGTGAGGTTGTGAGTTCAATCCCTGGTGCCACATAAAAAAAAAAAAAATCAAAATCTGGTGGTTTTGGTTTTCCTTGTCTTATGAGCCAGGAGGACAATATCTCCCAATTTTCCATGTGGTCATTATCCATAATCCATTTAGACCACATTTAAGACCACTGTATCTTAAATGATCCCCCAGGGACTGTTCATGTGGTCATCTGTGGGGAGGGAAATAGGAGAGATGTGTAGGCAAGCAACACTGGCCAAAATATTTCTTCTGAAAGTTTGCATATGTGTGATGTGAATTCACCACTGGAGAACTGCCATATTTTCTATTTTAAGATTTCCATGTTCTTTATGTCACTGAGCTACTTCTTATTCTACTTTGTAGTGTGGAGAATAGAGATGACAGATAATGGGTCCTGGCATTAGAATGTCTGATTTCCAATCCTGGCTCTGTATTTACTAATTGTGTGATTATGGGTAAATGACTTCATCTGTCTCTGTTTGCCTCTTACCTGTAAAATGATCTGAAAAATTTATCTAACTCAAATGACTATGAGGACTAACGACACAACAATATGTTCAAACTATTGATACTACTGGGCATGCAGTAGTCACTTACTGCTACCTGTTATTGTTAACACTACTTGCTCATGTAGCTCAGATTTTGGAAAGATACTAGCTCAATGGATCAGAAAATACAAGATCTGGTCTGGCTCTCACTTTCACATAACTGCATGAACTTGGGACAGTCACTTCATCCCAACTCATAAAGCACAAAATATGGAAGCAAGTGCATCCAACGTTCTCATTTTATAAATGAAATTGGGCCCCAGAGAGAAGAAAAAACTCACCCAAAGTCCCCAGGGAGTCAATGTCTAGCCAGGATGAGCCAGGAACATTCCCTTGACTTCCAGCCCAGAGCTTCCCATCAGTACTTTGGACACAAAAGATCTTGCCAAGTGTCCTAAGCTTTAGTGAAGATCTGAGGACTCTGTGTTTGACAGGAGAATGATTTCTTAACGTGCTACCTTGGGAACATGACCATCCCAGAAGCAGTGGATATGTCATGGTTGATTTAAAGTATATCAGAAGTAGAGTGGTTCCTTTAAAATGCTACTGCTTAGGGGGCAGAGGATGTAGCTTAGTGGGAGGGTGTGTGCTTTGCAAGCATGAGGTCCTGGAGTCAGTCCTTAGTAAGAAGAAAGCAGTATCTCCTGTACGTCACTGAACCTAGGAAAGTCTGAGTAAAACCCATTCTAGCCAAACAGGACAAAGTTGGGCAGGTTCTTAAAGTTCAATGACTTACAAATTGACTGTTTCTTCTTTTCCTCATTTGGTTCCTTTCAGAGCAAGTTAGAGCAACACTATCTGTACCTTAGACTGTGGAGGTCTCCTTCTGAATTCACATTATAGGTTCATGTCATCCTTTGGTTCTCTCCTTGGATTCCCGCTCAGATTCTGGGATCATTGTTGACCATATTTTTATTCTTGGGTGTGTGGTTTGACTTGCAAGATCCTCTTTCTGTTCTGTGTCCTAGCCATGGCAGACATGCCACAAAGCCAGTTCTTTGGTCATTATTCTAAATACGTCTCACGCTCTGTCTCTGGGCTATTGCATATTTTATGCCTCTTCATTGCTTCCCTGCTCAATTCCTATACCCTTATGATGTTTATAGAGCCTATAAAGGTCTCCCTGCTTGGAAATGTTCCTTAAAACATTTTTTTTTTTTTTTTTTGGTGCTGAGGATAGAACTTGGGGCTTCTGCACTGAGCTATAGCCCCAATCCATTTTTTATTTTTTAAGTTTGAGGTAGTATCTTGGTAAGTGCTTAAGTTACCTAGGCTGGGGTCAAGCTTGCTATCCTTCTGTCTCAGCTGTCCAGAGTTGTTGGATTACTGGGGTGTGCCACCAGGCCTGGCTTCCTTATAACCTTTGAAGCACCTATCAACTGTAACTGGTAATTGTCTGTCTTGCCTCCCTTAATAAAGCTCCTGAAGAATCACGCACAGAACATCTTCTTATCCCTCAAAGCACCTAGCAGAGTTCTTTGCCCAGTATAGGAGCTCAGTTAGATTTGCTTTAGCAACTGTTGACTGGGTGGTGATGTGGGAGTCAGGGGCTCAAATCCTAATAGGAAATTTCCTTTCCATAACCAAAGGTGCTTTATTCCCAGGTATCACCGTGAGTCTGTGGTGAATCAGTCAGCCAGCCATCTTTTTTTGGTTATAGCTATTGTGAGGCTTATTGGAGCTTTGGCATTGCCTAGTGGTTTTGAGAATTCTACTTTTTAGAAATCTGGTATGACACATTTTTGAAATTAAAGTCAATTAAAATTAATTTTGCTTTTCTTCTTGTGTTGGCAGAAACTGAGGATATGAGATGGGCAAACAAAACAATTAACATGCTTTAAAAATGCAAGCAAAGTTAAAGGACCTTGAAAGACCTCGAACGGCAGGATGAGTGAAAGAGCCCTAGAGGGTTCACTTACTGGCTCGTTTGCTCAATCAGCAAACAGAATTTGAGAAGTTTGATCTTTTGCGTTTTAGGAGAAAACATAGTTGTGCATTATTTGTGCAAAATTCTGTATAGCCCTCTGCTAGAGCCTGTGCTTCTGAAATTCTGTTGGCTAAAATAAGTGGTCCAAAGTAGTTTGTGTTTACAAATCAAACTCAGTGTTTTATTCTCTAAGATCAAATTCTCCATGACAAATGCTATCCCCAAATTTGGGAAAAAAATGAGAAGAATGCAAAGATTAATCCCCGGAAGCCTTTTAAATAAGCCTTTCTTCCCCTATTTTCTGTTTGCTTTCAAATTCTTGCATTCAGATAATAAGAGGTGAGCACTTTTGTGACTAAATAAAATATGTAAATTGAAATTCTTGGGCCAGTAATTAAAGTAAGGTACTCACTCAGTGATGCTTATTTTCTAGCTCCCAGACTGTGAGTTTAGTTCCTTTTCAAGCTGTATTTCTCTCTCTCTTTTTTTTCAATCACAGAGATTAAAGCAGCCTGAATTTACAATAGCATCTTGTAAAAGGAGGGGGTGGGAACCTGCCGTGGTTTTAGCGCTTTGATGTCTCCAACGCGAAATCCATATTTTGAGAGCCTTGATGGATCTAAATGGTATTTGGAATAAAAATTTAAGCCCCGAAGCTGTGGTCATTTACAGATAAAAATGCCTATGAAAAGTGAATGTTGACATTCATCTCACATCTCACCACTGGATCTTACAATAAAATGTTTCCATTCTTCTCTGTAAAGCTTGGGTGGTGTACATATCACATGATTGCAGTGTGTCCACTCTTTTGACTGCTGCCCACAAAGTTATTAATAGCTGTTAACATTGGCTTGAGACTTTGGGCAGTTCATTTGTGCTAGGCGAGAAAGGTAGGAGAAAAAGACTTTCCAAGAACACATTGTTTTCTATAAAACGAAGAAACGTAATAGAAGTCCTTCTTTTGACCATCAGATATACCTGTGAGATCTAACTGTAGTTAAGGATTGATGTCTTGAGGCTGGAATGGTCTCACTAGTTTGTTTTCACATGCAGGAGCTTGGTGCAATTTTAGATATTTCATGGACCTTTGATCATATTCATAAGCTCCTGGGTAGCAGGCAGCTTTGAAATCCAATAAATATAAAAATCCAAGAAAAAATTTCAAGAATTATTTTCCTGCTAAAAAGCTCAAGATGAAATTAATTTTGTTTCTGCTTTGAAGCCCCCTGGGTCAGATAGGGCATTTGCATCAAAGTGAATCTCAGGGGCTCTGGTTCCTTCTGCTATCATGTTGTATTTGTGATGTCATGAGTGGTTACCATGGAGGTAATTATCATGATGTGGGAGACGTGTGAATTCAGGTGTGGAGAAGCTCAGCAGTGAGAGATTGATCTTTGAGAAAAAGAGACAAATCTCCTTTCATTCCAACTTCCTTAGTAACACAAGTGTGAAGCAGGAAAAAAAATGTAAATATGATAACTGAAAATTTGCTTCTGAACAGTATACCTTTTATGCTTTGCATGACACATGGGAAAGTTTTCCATTTATTTTTTTTTTAAAACATTATATTTTGGTCACATATTTTGTAGGAATGCTAAAAATAAATTTTATGTTCTTCCTTGGAAAAAAATATGGCTGTGCTAGAAGAAGAGAATACAATATCATGAAGCTCAAGGAGAACAGGAAAATCTTTTGAGTGATACTTAGAGATTCAAAGGTGATATGTTTTTGCCCAGTTTGGGAGTAGGGGGAGGCTCCTGCAATCTGCAAACACTACAAAAATGAGATATAGCCAAGCTAACAATGCAGCCAGACTGGCTTTCTGCTGGCATTTGACAAGCTAGGGAAATGAGACTGCAAAAATCCACAGGAAATACTTTCCCCCTTCATGTTAGTGAAGTACTGTACATTTCTTTCCTGGGACTAGGGTGGTAGAGGTGAGGACTTGGGTGCTGCTGAGCAAGTATTTTAGGGAACTGATCCAGAATTCTCGTCTCTGGCTTGGAATAATCAATGTCATTACTGCTTGTTTGGAAGCTTTGTCTTTTCTTGGAAAGGACCCAATGCTGGCAGACTCAAGTAAATAGAGCTGTGGCTGGTGATAGAGGGACCCTGCTGAGTGGTTAGGCTGAGCGTCCTTCACACTGGATTCTGTGTGAGAGCTGGGTTCAAATACCAGTTTTGCCACGCTATATTCTCTCTTTGACCTTCATCAAAGCCCTTAACTGCTCTGCTTTCTCATTCTATTAATCAAATGGGACTACCGTAACAAATATATTGGGCATAAAGTACGTATCTTTTTAGGCAGTCCATAAATACAAGGAATTAGACCTTGTTATCTGGGGTTCCATGTCAGCACATGGGTTTTTTTTCCCTTATGGTACTCTTCCTGACCTACAAGAGAGCACTTTCTTGGGAAGAAGTGATATTTGCAGTCCACTCTGCATGGCACTACATTGTGGAAAAGAAAGTCATGCCCCTAGAAAGGACCCTCAGTTCCTGTAGAGTCAAGTGCAAATTCCTTGTCCTGGTATCTGAGGCTTTTCCTAATTACCCTCCAGCTAATGCTTCCTTCTGCAGTTACTTCCTTACTCTGACAGGTGGCCTCTTCACTTTGGTCAATCTCATTTGCCACTGGACATGCCTGTGGTCTTCCTTGTAGTTGTTTTGTCTTCCCTAACCCAACCTTGATCCTTCCTTGTGAACAGCACCTTGTGTCACATATGCATTGTGTAGCTGTGCACTGCATAAGCATCTCCAGCTAACGCAGGGGGACGTGGGCTTAAGTCCAGCCAAGTCATAAGTCCTGCTGAGGATCTTTGCCTGGAGGAAAGACATTTTTTTCTAATTAGAAACAGGGATTGAAGAGAGTAAGAGTGACTGCATGCATTGACAATACTAAATTTGCATTTATGTTTGTCATGTATTTTCTCAAGATTGTAAGCTCCTTGAGGATGCAGGCTTTGGTTTGATAAAATAATTGTGCAGATAAAATAATGCACAACTATTTTGAGTTATTGTGAGTGTAAGAGAGATTGCACTAGAAGCTCTTTGAGGACAGAGCTTTTGGTTTTCTTCCTCTCCAAACCCTGCACTTCAAAGGTCCTTAAATGAGAAATGCATGCCCCAAAAATCTGATTGCTCATTTATCTATAGTAACAGAAAACGTCAATGAATTTCTCCTTTTTAAATACTGCAGTATCAATCTTGGCTTCTTGCATGGGAAAGTGAGGAGTAAAATGGCAAATTTCCCTCAGAGAGTTTGGTTCTGGGTCTTAGATAAAGGCTTCTGGGTGTGAGTTGATCTGGTCGCTTACTTTCAGAGCAACAGTGCACTGGGGCTATGTGATGGATCAGAAAAGTGACCTGTACCTTGCCACTTTTTCAACAGTGTCTTCTATGCACTGAGGACATCAGGAAGGAATTGGTGTCTCTGTTCCCAAGGTGTTCCTAGATCATTACTGAGAATGACAGACACATAGGCAAATGGCCATGAACTGACACAAGGGTTGTCGCTGTAGCAAGAGCAGGTACAGAACCTATGAGCTCACTGTGAGGCAACAGAGACCTGATCTGTCCATGTAGGGACAGGCATGAGTGGAGTGAATAGAGAAAGAAGGTGACTTTAACTGGTGGTACAAAATGAGCTCATTCATGTTCATAGCTGCTTTTACAATCCATGTGCTGGTGACTTTCAAAATGTGTGTCTTCATTCAAATGCAGAGCTCTGTCTCAGTTCCATCATTTACTGTTAGTTTTACCTGGAAGCCTCAAAGGCTCCCTAAACCCAATCTGTGCCAGACTATTTTCAAGCCTTTTTTACCCAAATCTGATCATATTCTGAAGTTCCATCTTTCTAGATGGCACCGCCCATCCATCTGTTTTGGTAAACTCTGGTTTGGTAAATTAATTTGCTTGGCTTGCTCTCTACTCCCAGCTCCCAGTCCAAGTTTACATCTGCATCTCTTGTCTGGAATGGATACAATTTCCTCCCCAACATATGTCCATGTCCACTCTGGGCCTTCCAGTGCTTTCTCACAGCAGTTGGAATGATCATTTCAAAATGTGAGTGTGATCATATCATATGCTCCCCAAACTGCACTCCTCCCCCTCTAAAGCCTCTTAATGCTTTTTCATTTCTCTTCTCATAGGCCCTGGAAACTTACCAGCTTCCTTCACCTACCCTAGACCTAAATGTCCTGAGTGGCTCTGGCCTGTCACAGGTCCTAGGGCTGAGATGCTCCCTTTAACCTTGGGTGCTCTTTTCAATGCCTACCACCCTTTGCTCTTTAGGCTCTTTGCCTAATTCATCTCTTCTCATTTTTAAAGAATCAGCTCAAATATCACTTCTTGCCTCAAAGCATATTTTCTCATCAAACATCGCAGATTGTATAAATGAACCACACATTTCTTTTTGTGGTTATTTTATTGATGTCTTATTTTCCCTGGAAGGTTGTGAGCACCTGCATCCTGACTAGATTTGCCCTGTACCACATTTCCAGTGCCCAGCACAGTATCTGATACATTACAGATTCAATGAAACTTTCATTGAATGAATGAATACATGAAGGTTGTTCTGAAATGAAGAGCCATCCAGTAGGAAGTAGCTAGAAACATGGCCTGGGATGATTTTTGTGGCTCAGATAGTACCCTGTAGGGATGTGGGGGTGCTATGCAGCCTGTAATGAAAGAACTTGGCTCCTCAAATGCTAGGTTTTAGGGCAGTAGCTCTGAGAAGTGCATTATATGACAGTGGAGAATAAGGTTCTTATAACAAAGGACACAAGGTAGGAGGCATCTGATGTAGACAACCTGAACTGGGACTGTGGAAGGAGAAATGGAGAGGTAAGGTGTCTTTTCTTGTTGCAGAGACAAAATACCCAACACCTAAAGTTAGAGGAGGAAAGGCTTATTGTGGCTTACAGTTTGTAGAGGTTTTAGTCCATAATTGGCTGGCTCCAAGGCAGGGTGGCATGGTGGAGGGGCATCACAGAGGAAAAACATAATTCATGGCAGCAAAAACAGCCAGCAGCAAGTGATGGCAGTAAGTGACAGCAGCAGCACTCTTTCTGTCCCATACATATATTCTATCCAGGCGACATGCCCTTAGGGTGGGTAGTACTCACATCTAGAGTGGACCTTCCTATTTTCCACACTCAGAACTATGCCAAACCAATCAGTGGACTATTTTGTTAACCACACATCCTTAATCTCAGCATCACACACTCTAGACCCAGTCATCTCTGAAAAGCCCCACCTATGACTGCTTTGGGGGGACATCTAGACACAAGCCATAACATAGGGACAGATGCTTTTTAGTATTTTCTACTTTTTCTTCCTAGGGAAGACAGTAAAGGGAATCAAGAGACTTTACATGATTTAGAATTTTTAGCCTGCCTAACCTGAACCTGTCTGATGTATATGGGGAAGAGTGATAGGGGTTTCCTAGTTGATGAGGGAGTCATGAATTTGGGAGTCTTTCTCCTTTCCTGGGCATATGTGGCCTGTGGAATATGGGAGTCTTTTAGTTTATTTGGATAGCTATAACTAAGAGGCATAAATTAGATGACTTACACATAGCAGAACTTTATTTCTCACAGCTCTAGAAACTAAGAAGTTCAAGATCAGGGTATCAGCATGGATGGGGTCTGATGAGGACTCTCACACTGGTTTTCTGGCCTCTTCTAAGGGTACTAATCTCATTCATGAGGGCTCCATCTTCATCATCATGTTGCCTTCTAAAAGGTCTCCTCCAAATACTATCTCATCAAAGATTAGATTTCAGTATAGGTATTTAGAGGGAACATAAATTTTTAATCCATACAAGGAGGACAAGGTGATGTTAGGACCTGTTGTTCTGAGATGTTGTTGGATTGGTGTATAAGAGGGTATGGAATCCAGGGACACCCCATTTTCCTGTCTTGACCTGAGATGTCCATCTTGACCTGAGATGTCCATCATGACATCCCATTTTAACTGAGATCCCCTTGAGCATCTTATAAGAAAGGATATTTTGAAAGGGGCATAGTGAGAAAGGCAAACTGGTCTTGGGACCAGGGAGATAAGTAGCACATAACAAAACATATTTACCTTGCTTTGAGTTTGGGGGTTACACTTCCTGTTTTGTTATACTTTTCTGTTTCCTGTCTTCTGGGTCACAAATGTAATACTAAGTTGTTATAACTGGTTGAAGTAGATAGAATGCAAACTTGATGCTACTAAATTTTAGCTTGTAGGAAATATGTCTTTTATTGATGTAGCACCCTCTTTTAGAATGTCACCAATATATTAGTACTGTTTTATTGATAGTGTTTATGGTTGTTGCAAGTTTCGGCTTGCCCAGTTCTGGCTGTCACTGTTCCAACAGGCATGGCATCCCTAGGAGTTGTGCAAGATGGCCATTCTGCCCATGGAGTGTGTAAGGCAGGCACTAACTTTATTTTGCTGGCTCAGAATGGTGAAATGTCTTGTTCAATGTCATGTGACAAGAGCATGCTGGAACTGCAGTCAGGGCACAGCTCCTGAATCTAAATCTGGTCTTAATTTTGCTGCTGCCTCCTGGCTGATCAGTGGCTGAGTAAATGAGTGAACAGGGTAAAGGCGAAGCTTCCATTCAGGAGCCAAATGGGCACACAGGGTAATGATTTGTTTTGAAAGGCTCTGAGTTCCATCAGCAGAACAAGCAGCCCTAATCTGCAGTTCACTTGCCTGACAGGGTGAGCCCCAGATGATGTAGCCTTGGGGGTGTTTTTCCTACTTTCCTTCCTAAATCCCTTTTATCTCCCTGACCATAACTCCCCTGCCTGTCTTGTTCCTGCAGGGGTCTCATTTTCAGTGATTGCCAGGTCATCCTATTCCACAAGGTGTTCTTTAATAAACTGCATTATTGTTTCAACAAGAAAGTAGAAAACACAGAACACAAAGGAATTAATCTGCCAGTGTAGCATTCCTGACTGGATCAGAGAGTCATAAATCTGTGGGTTCTTATGTGGGAGATCAGGAAAAGATCTTATAAAATCACATAATGCAGATAAGAAACTGGAAGCTCTAAAAGTTATTAGGATTGTTGGGGACTAGAACCTATGCTTTTCCCATTATATCACATTTCCTCTAGTATTTTAAGTTGGTATACCCCTGACACATTTTTCATCCTACTTGTCTGAGAACAGCCTTGCTTTTTGTATCATATCTGCCGCATTAGTGTTTAGGGGAGCATGAGGGCAGTGTCAAGGGTAGAGGGAGTGTGGACAGCAGTGTCCCAGACCCTAGTACGACCCAGGATCCCTGCTTTTAAATGCCATTATGAAATGCAGTCTGTGTAGAGCTCAGTGCCTCTTCCCATCAGACTAATGCAGCTGGGGTGGAGGGGCAGGCTGGCGGCTGGCTGCCTGGCAATCTCTTGGAGTCCGGGAGAGGGATTATGCTCGCTCAGTGGGCCTCATCACTGTAATAAAAATGGGAGTGATGCTTATCGACTCATCAGGAATACCCATTTAGACGATTACCCCATTTCCAATCCCATTTCTAGAGAAAAGAGGATTGCCGGATGCTGGAGACTTCCTCCCGCCCTGCCCCCACCCCTGGCAGGGTTGTGTTAGTCGGTGGTTTCAAGAGAGGATGTGTTAGAGGTAGGCACACGGCAGGCTGAGAGCGCTGCCCTCTTTGTCTTCTGGCAAGACACAGTGGGATGGCTCTCCCCTAAGAGGTAGGAGAGGAGGAGAAACAGCCCAGCAGGGACCTGGAGCAACTGGCTGACGTCACTGATTTCCTGCAGGGGACTTTGCTGACCGAGTCCACATCACTCTCACTCTTCTCTTTCCTCTCTGTGTTCTCTCAGGTGTTACTAAAATAAGCAAATGCAACTTTGGGCTGTGCTAGGCCAAATGCAGTTATTTAACCTCAGCTCTGTGGAACCCAGGTATAAAGCAGCATCACTTATTTGGAATGAGATGGGGAGGAGGTGTCCCAGGGTAGCAGGCATGTACATTATAAACTTTCACTTGCTGCACAGGAAAGCCTTTGGAGTCTGATCTAAGACCCCATAACTATTTCACATAGAAATCTAATTAGTCTGATAAGCTGCTCTTTGATACCTGAGCAGGTAGGAAGCACAGTCTTGCAGGTAAGAGAAGACTGTCATAAACTGGAACTAAGAGTTGAATTAAATGGAAGGAATCCTGTGGATGGAATCCTGCTCAAAGCGGGATTTTTGGATGAATAGCCCCTGAGATCTCCTCCCTCCAACATTGTGGTTGAGGGCTTTGAATGCCTCTGGTTTGATTGTGTTGTCAGGGGGACAGAAGAGGGGGAAAGTAGACCTCAGTGGGGAGCTGCAGCTTAGCAGGGAGTGTGGCCTTTGTTTTGGGGAGGCCTTGAGTTTTGGTGCTCAGGAATACTTGCCTGCCTTTGCTGAGTCCTCCGGGCTCAGTTTCTGTTCTCAGCCCTCCATTCTTTGCTAGCAAGAATGAATTCTTATGTATGTTTATAAAAAGAGTATTGTGAGGTTTGGGGTGAGACTGGCCTGTGTTGAGCTGCTGGCTCCCCACTAAGCTATGAATGACTGGTAAAACACTGAGCCTGCTTCCTCATCCATATGTCTGTGCTGGAAGTTGTGTATCATGCACTTTCCTGTCTATGACTTTCCTGATGCCCTCCTTACTATTCCCAAGGTGAACTCCTTTTCAGGGAGAGTTGCCAGAGTGCCCAGAAAATTTGAATTTCAGTTCAAAAATGGATGTGTTTAGTATAAATATGCTCCAATTATTGCATTGGATGTACTTATAGTAAGAAAAATCATTGTTAGTTTAAAATCCAGATTTAACTGTGCTTCCTGTATTTTAAAATAAACTTTGTTTTAAATTCATTTTAGATTTATGGAAAAACTGTAAAGATAGTACAGAAAGTTACCAAATACCTGCATCCAGTTTCACCTATTATTATCTTACATTAACATGATATATTGATATTATCATTAACTAAAGTCCATACTTTATTAGATTTTATTATCTTTTTCTGTTCCAGAATCCTATCCAGCCTTCCCACATTAACATTTAGTTGTCATACCTTCTTAGGCTCCTCTTGGCTGTGCCAATCTCAGATTTTCCTTATTTTGGTGACCTTGATGGTTTTGAGGAGTACTGATCAGGTGCTTTGTAGAAGAATGTCTCTTAATTTGGGTCCATCTGATATTTACTCACATTTTAGGTGGGGTAATGTGTTTAGAGGTCGGAGACCCCAGAGGCAAAGTGTCAATTTCATCCCAAAACTTGAAGGGTGTATGTATTACCCACATTACTTATCCCTTTGAGCGTAGACCTTGAGAGAGTGTCCACCAGGTTTAGCACCTTGCATATTTATTTGCGAAGTCTGGTAATTCTCTTCCGGGTGCACCAACCCTTCATGACCAGGCCCCTGCTTACTGCTGCAGACTTTTCCTGATCTGTACACAACGAACTGCTGGCAATGCCCCTAATGAACTCTCTGTCTCTTCTATTGTGAGAACTTTGCAAATGCTCCTTCCTCTTCCTGGAATGCTGTACTTCCCTAGTCCCCACCTCCTCCTCCCCTTCCTCTGGTTAACTTGCTTGTCAGTTGTGCTTCAGCACGCACTCCACTTTCACCTCACTCCTGAGAAGACTTCGTGCACCCTCACTGTGCAGACCAGGCTAGGTGCTGGTTTTCCCATTCTCTGGTGGTATTTGTCATACTGTGGTTACGACCTACTTCCTAATCCTGATGCATCTCTGACATCTCACACATTGTCTGTTGGAATTCGATTAATACATAAATGGTTACATCACCTTGTAAAGAGCAGTTGCTCAATAAATGCTTGTCTCTCCCAATGTAGAAAAAGTATTCTTAAAAAAAAAAAAAGAAAGAAAAAGAAAGAAAAAGTATTCTTCCCTAGACCTGAGCAACTACCTTAAATTTGTGCTTGCCAAATGCCCTCACTGCATACCCCTACTTACAGATAAGATTCTGGAGCATTAGTCTCCTGAGATTTCCTGAGAGCCATGATTACCCGTGTCAAAGTATCAAGGAGGCCACTTAATGACAGAGATACTGGACTAAGTAGGCTACTCACAGTCAATTTGAAAATTAAAAAAAATCATCCTTTTCCCAATGGAGAAATTCCAAATTACACACCTCTTGGCCCAAATTTCGGAAATCAGGCCCCTGATCTATTGCTATTTGGTGAAAAGGACCATCGTACTCTCTTTGTGACCCACATGTAGCACACATCTAAGTGATATTTATACCTGTTGTTGCTTGTTCTTGCTGATTAGTGTACCTATTCAACCATACTTTCTGCATGGTTGTGACTCTATCCCTGAGATCAAAAGGTCAGAAATAAAATGGTCTCAGAAATAAAATGGTTTCAGAAATATCTGATGAATTTAGGAATAATTATAATATCTACAGTCATAATGTCTCTTATCTACTTAGTACCAGATGTTTACTTACTTCATTTTTAATCCTGTCAACCTCCAAGTTTGGAATTATTACTGTCATCTTACAAATTTTCAGCCTTATGCATCCTTTGCATTACCTCTGGAACCTTATACTTCGTTTTTTCCCCTATCTTCACCCAAATCAGCCACATCAATTTTTGCTTGACCCCATGCAAAACATGGATGCTACCAACTCAATATGCTGAATCATATCTTAGAAATGTCAAGCCTTCTCTCTGTGTCTCAGATTTCTCCTTTCCCTTAAGTTCCTGGCTGAATTTCCCTATGAAACTTACACTGACTTGCTCTTTACCCACCTCCAATAACAACTGGGTATGCAAGGCATACCTATGTGCAGAATGCCCCTCTGGCTTGTGTGGGACTACAGAGTGTACCCTTGTATTTCCAATTCAGTTTACCCATCTGGATTGCAGCATCCTGAAGTCAAAACTTCGCTTAAAAAGTGAAATGTGCTTGCATCAAATTTTCAGTTTGATGTGTTTTTGACAAATGTATACACCAGTAAGTAATTACCACCATAAGAAGATGAGTAAGATTTACATCACCCTAGAAGTTTTCTCAGTCTTTTGACAGTCGATTTCTCTAGTCCTGACTCAGGCAGCTATTCTCTGGACAGCTATTACTATAGATTAGTTTTGCCTGCTTTTGAATTCCATATAAATCTGATCACAAAGTGTAGTCTTTTGTGTCAAGTTCTTTTTATTCAGACCAACGTTTTAGAGACTCTTCCATACTCTCTGTATTGATAGTTCAGTATTTTTTGTTGTTGAATAGTATTCTATTTTATAGATATACCACAATTGTTTACACAGTCACTTGTTGAGGGTCTTTGGGGTTGTTTATAACAAGTGACTAAGGAAGATTTTGCACAAGTCTTTGTGTGAATATGTTCTCATTTTTCTTGGGCACATAGATAGCAGGGAAATTTCTAGATCATAGAGTAAGTGTATGTTTAACTTTATTTGAAACTGTCAAACTGTTACCAGAGTTGCTTCCATTTTGCACCCCCCCAGCAATGTACAAAAGTTCCAGTTACTCCATATCTTCACCAACACTTGGTATTGTCAGTCTTTTAAATTTTAATTCATATATAGTGGCATCTCATTATGTCTTTAATTTTAATTTCCCTGATGAGGAAAGACATTGTACTTTAATAAGATACACTTACTGATCATTCATGTGTTTTTCTTTCTGAAATGTATGTTAAAACATACACTTGTTTATAATTTTTAATTATTTGTGTTTTTGATTATTGAGTTGTAAGTTTTTTCCATATTTATATGTAAGTTCTATCAAATATATGTATTGTATTTTCTCCCAGATTTATCTTTTTACTAAATTAGTGATATCTGTGAAAATAAGAATTTTCAAATTTTGGCAAAATTCAATTTACTGATTTTAATTGTTTTTATAGTTAATATGTTTTATGTCCTATGAATTTTTTTGGGGTCTTTATGAAGCAGAGTTTCACAGTGTAATTCAGGCTGGTCTTGAACTCACTTTGTAGCCCAGATTAGCCTTGAGCTCACAGCAATCCTCCTGCCTCAGCCTCCTGACTGCTGGAATTACAGGCATGCTTCATGATGCCCGACCTGAAATTCTTATCTGCTCTAAATAGTGTAGATTTTCTCCTAAGGTTTCTTCTAAGAGTATTTTAGCTTTTACATTTAGTTCAGCATATGATCTATTTTGTTGAATGTTCCATATCCATTTGAAAAGAATGTGTATTTTGTACCTAGTCATTTAGATCAGATTGGTTGACAGTGATGTTCAAGCCATCTGTATTTTCATTGATTTTCTGTCTACTTGTCCTATGAATTATTGAGAGGAATGTTGAAAACTCAACTGTAATTTAAATTTGTCTATTTCTTTTCTCATTTCTGTCAATTTTTGTTTCATGTATTGTGAAACTCTGTTATTAAGCGTACACCTATTCAGGTTTCCTTTATCTTCTTGCCTTGTTAGACAGACCTCTTTATTCTTATGGAATGTCTCTATCCCTCTGGCGATATACCTTGCTTTAAAGTGTATGCCACCTGACATAAATGTGTTTTCTCCAGTTACAGTGTTTGCATGGTGCATCTTTTCCCCATACTTTTACTTCTAAACTATGTATGTTTTATATATCAGGTGAATTTCTTAAAGAGGGTAGCCAGATCTTACTTTTTTGTTGTCTGAAAATATGTGCCTTATAACTTCTATGTTTTATTCCATTTACATATAAGGTAGTTATTGAAGTGGTTGGTTTAAGTCTATCATTTTGATAACTGTCTCTTTCATTTTTAAAATTCTTTTCCTTGGTCCCCAGCCTTTTCTTCAATTAGTTAAATTTTTGCATTATTATATTATTTTTCATTTTGTTAATTTTAAAATTTATTATTATTTTACTTTTATTTTTTTCTCTGTGTTTAGCTTTGTGCTTCTTGGGATTGCAACATGTGTCTTTTTAAAAATTTTATTTTAAAGATAGTAAAGTCCAACAAAACATAACAGAATAAAGTCAATCAAAACAAAACAGTAGAACTGGTACAGAGCTTCAAAGCAAGATACTAGGAAAACAATTGCTACTATAGTATATCTTGTTATCTTCATAATAGTTGACCATTCCATCAGGTATAGTAAAATCAAACCAAAAACAAAACAGAATAAAACCAATAAAGCAAAAAAAAAAATCAGAATAAAGCAAAACAGTGAGAACAATATTGGGCCTCAAAGACAAGACAGAAGGGAATCCCCCATATTTGCCACACTGCATGCTGTCATCTTCCCAAGAGATGTTCAGACTGCCAGCCTAGGCCTGCAAAACCAACCAAACAATACAAGCGTTTAGTTGCTTCATGTACCTTACTTGCCCTCAACTTAGGCAGTCCTCCGAACCAGCAGGTTGCTTAGCGGGGAGAGGGTAATGGTGCTGTCCTTGATTCTTAGCCTGCATGCTGGTAGGCTTACAGGAGGCACATATCTTTCTCTTCCTGGAGTCCACACTGGTCGCACGCCACCCACCAGGAAGGCAGGCTAATTGTCTTCTGGTTTGAACCTCCCTGACCCAAAGAGGCAGGTTCTTGGGAGGCCCATCTTTCTCTTCCTGGAGTCTGCCACTCACCAGGAAGGCAGGCTAGTTGTCTTCTGGTTCAAACCTCCCTGACCCAAAGAGGTAGGTTCTAAGGAGGCACATCTTTCTCTTCCTGGAGTCCACGCTGGTCGTGCACCACTCATCAGGAAGGCAGGTTAGTTGTCTTCTGGTTTGAACCTCCCTGACCCAACATGGTGGGTTCTTGGGAGGCACATCTTTCTCTTCCTGGAGTCCGCACCAGTCACACACCACTCACCAGGGGGACAGGCTAGTTGTTTTCTGGTTCACACCCTGCTGACCCAATGTGACGGGTTCTCAGGAGGCACATCTTTCTCTTGTAACATGTGTCTTTAACTACGAAAGTCTACCTTAAAAAATATATTGCTTTATATATAATGTAAGATGTTGATTAAAACAGTATACTTCTATTTCATTCTCCATGCCCTATGTTATTATTATTATACATTTCATTTCTACATATATTAAACTCATAATGCATTGCTATTATTTTTGCTTTACACAGTTATATTTTAAAGGAATTTTAAATGATAAAAACCCAAGTTTTTGCTTAGAATTGTTTTTCTTTGGCTGGAATACATTTATTTAGCATTTACTAAATGCAGTGCTGGCCTGCTGGCAATAGATTTTCTCAGAATTTTGCTCTTCATTCTTGAAGGATATTTTCACTGGCCATTGAAACTATATTGGCACTTCTTTTCAAAATTAAAAAGTTTCATTCTATTGTCTTCTCATGTGCATTATTTGTCAGTCAGCAATAACTCTCACTTTTTCCTTTTGTATAATGTGTCTTTTTTACCTACTGCTTTGAAGATTTCTCCTTTATGAATAGTTTGCAGCATATTCAGTTATGTTGTTTGTTGGTGTGATTTTCTTTATGTTTATCCTGTTTGATGTCAGTTGAGTTAGGATTTTTGATTAGTTTTCATCAAATTTGTAAGGTTTTCATTTTTCTTCAAATATCTATTTTCCTTCCCTTTCTGAACTTAAAGGACATCAATTAAATGTTAGACTGTTTAATACTCTTCATTTTTTCCATCTGGATGTTGGAATAGATAATTTCTATTGTCTTCAAATTCACTCATGTTGCCTTCTATAGTATTTAACATGATCTTAAGCTCATCCAGTCAATTTTTAAATTGTAGATATTGTATTTTGTGCCCTAGAAATTGTATTTAGGTTTAAAGAATAGTTTTCATGCCTCCTGTTACTTGGTTCATTTTTTTAAGTCTTTAGAAATATTGCTGTTTTCAATTAATTGTCTGCTATATTTAATTTCTCTGTTATTTCTGGTCTGTTTCCCCAGACTGATTTTGTTTCTGATTTATGGCCCAGGTCTTCCTAATTTTTTTCGTGTCTAATAGTTTTTTGATTGAGTGCACAAAATTGTTAAGTTGTTGACTGGATTTGTTTTGTTTCTTTAGAGAATGTTGAGTTTTTTTCTGGTAGGCGGTTAATTTACTATTGTTAAGTGAATACCCATTTAGTTTCGTTAGTAGTTCTAGTTTGTCACTACTTCTAAGGCAAGAGTTTTCTTAGTGTCTCTGTTGAATTCCTTGGAGTTCAAAGTTCTACCAGTTCTCTTCATTATGGTTAGCTGGAACTTGAACGCCTCTAACCACTTGTAGGTTTTGATAGCTCTTCAAATTACTGCTGTTTGGTGGTCTTTTTGTTTGTTTGTTTGTATTTTGTTTTTCAGTACTGGGGATCGAACTCACAACCTCGCGCCTGCCAGGCAGGTGCTTAAGCCACTAAGCCAAACTCCTGGCCCTATTTTTTTCAAGACAGGGTCACACTATGTAGTTCAGGCTGGCCTTACTCACATTGTAGCCCAAGGCGGCCTTGAACTCACAATGCTCCTCCTACCTCAGCCTCCCGAGTGCTGAGGTGGTGGTTGTTCTTTATCTGGAGGTTTTTCTCTGTGTTACCTTATGGACTCAGGTTGCAAATATGCAACTTTATATTTATGGAAAGAGTCAGAGGCATCTACTGAAGTATCTCATACTCTCTTCGTAGCTACTTCTTTGGTACTCTGTGCCTCAAATTCTGTCTCCTCTAACTTTGATTTATTTCTTTATTCTAAGAAGCTCTGTTCTGTACTTGACTTCCTTGTCTCTGGTGTGAGTTCTGGTAAAAGTCTATCATCAGAAAGCTAGAGGCTCACCTCAATTATTGCCCTTCACTTACACATTGCAATGTGCCCTGTATAAGATCTGAAAATAGTTATTTCATACATTTTACCCAGTATTGTAAAGGTTTATAATGACATGGCAATTGGTGCCAGTGATTGTATCGTATCCAGAAGCTATTCTAGGAATCGCTTTTAAAACAACTTCTTGTAGTTGTCAATGAGTTAACAAGTGCTGAGAACAAACAGAATTAGAGAAATCTCAAAGGTCTGCCCACCTGCAATGTCCTGCAGGATAGAACATGACGTCAGGACAAGAGTTCCTTGAAGGATCAAAGCCCTAGGGAGGTTGAATCTCTTCTTCGGAAATAGAACTTCATAGTTATAAGGTTTTAAAAATCATCGTACCTTTTCTCTGTGAGCTCCAAGGCTGCCATTCAGTCAGTGTGTCCAGGAACCGTCATAATAAATTCATTCAAGGCCAGGTTCATAGGGAATCCAGTCCCTGCCATGTCATTGTTTGTCCTTAGGAGTGAGCAGTGATTGTGTGGACTTTGAATTTATTCTGTCTACAGGTCACAACTCGTCATTCCAAGAGAAAGGTTAGCCAAGGAAACTTCATTGAGTTATCTGAACCAATACGTTAACAGGAGTAAAAGATAATGGATTTGTAAAGATAAGAGGAAAGAAGAGGAAAGGTGACTGCCAAATCCAGAAAAACTTCAGAGATGAAAGTCTAGGTGGTGCTCGCTTTGGCAGCATATATCCTAAAAAAAAAAAAAAAAAAAAAAAAAGTCTAGGATAAAAAGGATAAGACAAGGCATCACCATTATGATTTTCCTTACTTATGGGACAATGAACACAGTCTCACAGGTTTATAGGGCATACAGGGGAGGAAAAAAGGGAAAACAAGCATGTTGACTCGTTATTTTGAATGCACTGGCATAGGCAATTTCCAATGTCCTTAGCAAAAGTTAATGTTGAAACCCATACATTTCTCTGTAGTTAGAGGAGAAACAGGACAGGCTGTACCTCCCTTTGTGGTTTCTGTGGCTACATCCTATATTCCCTCTGCACCTCGGTGAGTTTCATTTTCCTGTCCTCATTCTGGCTTACACTTCTTGTGGTATGAAGGCTCTGAACACCTGGGGTTCCCTGTTGGCACTTCAGAAACAGCGAGAGTATGGCAGGGTTGGTCTGAAGAGAAGTTGGATTGAATCAGGGATGGGATTGTAGGTGCTAAATTAGACTATTTATACTCAATTGGTAGAGAAAGCCCATATGTTCTTAACATGCTGGTTGTTTTCTTCTGGGAAGGATCTGTAGGAGTCGCAAAATAACATCACCAGGGAGGATTTTCCAGACTCCATAAGATCTGGGTGTGGCACAGTGGAAATCTCAGAGGCTTGGGAGCCACCAAGACATTCCTGTTTTGGAATTTTCATTGTGCTACTCATGATTTTATCTCTCCAGGACCCATATTTCTTTCTTTTATAGGCGTGAGGATATTTTACTTTTAAGTTGCTAAGGAGGTTAAAAGAAGAATGCAAAAAGGACCAATTGCTAGAAGCAGAATAGGTAGGTTAGATCTGGCTCCTTCTTATGGTTTTGCTCACCCAACCCTGTACCACAAGAAGGAATATTCCTGGTGGGGAGTAGCAGCAGGGACACATATGCAGTCTTCACATTGTCAGTGTCTTTCAGGTAAGACAGACACATCAGGGAAAGTGACGTTTACTAGCAGCTGGGACATACCCATTAGCAGGTTTTTGGGGCAATTGAACCCAAGGGTGTTTTGGTAATGTCTCCTCTCCTATGTCTCTAGAGCTCTGTTCTTAAAAAACACTATTCCTTCTGGTCTCTTAGGTCCTCTGAGACAAGCAGATAGGTAATTACCTCCTTTGGTCAAGATAAGGGATGACCATGCAGTGGCTTGTCCATGATTGCCAGAGCTGTCTTATACCTTCATTAGTGCCTGGCTGTAGTGTCTGCTTCTTGAGGGTCCTAGACTGGGAGGGTCAGGCCACTATGTCCAAGCAGATACCCCAAGAGCTGAGGTCTCCTCCTTGTCCCATTCTGAGGCATTGGGGTTCAGGTGCTTGGGGACCCTTTTGACTACTTTAATGTAGCATTCACCTTCCTGTGAACCTGCATTCTTTTTGCTGTGTGGTGATCACGGATCCAATTCCTTGGCAAGAGCGTAGCTCGCATCTGACTGACGGATGAAGGTGCTGGATGTTTATCCACCAACTGCCATCCCTCAAAGTTGTTCAAAGTGGGTCTTTCCTAGGGCATTAACCTCAACTTTTAGCCTGCCCAATGTAAGGGCTGGCTTGTTGCTGTTAGCAAAGAACTCCTTCAGGTAATAAGACACAGATGTTTGAAGTGGGAAGCTGTCACCATGTAAGAAGACTGTTGTTGATGTCCAGAGTGGGCCATGGCATTTGTTACAACTTCTGTGATTATCAAGCTAATATGGATAGGTCTGTCTCCTCCTTTCATTTCTTTCCTTAATCATTTGTTGAATATTTATTGAGCATCTATTATATGCTAGGTGCTATGCTGTAAGTATTACAGATCCACTAGTCAACAGATAACTTAGTCCCATTTGTCAAGATGTAGATAGATAATCATCCAGCATCAATAAAAAAGATGCCAGAGCATTTGTACTTAGGCCCAAAACACAGTTCAGTAACTGTGATTCCCCCTCAGCTGCATTAAGTCTTGTCCACATTCCTCCAATCCCCCACCTTACCTACAAGTCTTACTGAGTCTCATTGCCTGCTATCCACATTGCATTGCTTCTTGCCTATCTCCTGACACCTCAGACACAAGAAACCCCTCAAACTTATTTTCCTTCTTATTCCTGTTAACCATCTAACCATTTGCCCTGAAATTCAAGTTTGTTTTCTCCCACTCTTCTTGTTTTGCCCCATCCAAATCACTACAGGTGATGATGACACACATACCAAGCAGCAGGACAACACGGGACCCTCTAAGCACTGTGCATGAGTTATCTCATTGAGTCCTTCCAACCCTGAAAGATACAGATTCACACTGTCCCCATATTACCAATGAGAAAACTGAAAGTGAATCATGGTTGCTGCATATGACAGAGGCAGCACTGGACCAAACAGCCTGTTTCCAGAGCCAGCTCTCTTACTCATCACCATAGTGCCACCCAGTCCAGTGTGAGAGACGGGCATTCAACCAAGAGTTCTACCAATAATCATGTAATTGCCATGGTGCTGAGTGCTGAAAAGAAGTACAAGCACCTTCATTTGCCTAGCATAGGCAGAGACTCAGTTGATGAGGGAATGCTTCCTTGAAGAAGTGCCCTTTATAGGTACCTTGTTGGGGTACTTTGCATGAAATCAGCCAGGGTGAATGTGGGAGAGAGAGCAAATGTTCATCACAGACCCATCTTCTCCATACCCCTCAATGTGGACTGTGACCTGGTTCCCTTTAATTTAATTCTTTCCATAACGTATTAACTGAACAGAAGTTGTTTCTGTTTGTTCCCACATGTTTCTGTCCAAAGATTGGCAAACTTTTTTGTACAGGGAGATAATAAATGTTTGAGACTGTATGGGTCACACTGTCTCTGTTGCAACTGAACTCTACCATAGCCCTACAAAATCAGCCGCAAACAATATGATAATGAATGAGTGTCACTGGCTGCATGCCTGTAAAACTTTATTTGTGGGTACTGAAATTCAAATTTCATATGTATGCATACTTTTATGTCATAAAGTATTATTCTTCTTGTGTTATTTTTCAACCATTTGAATATTAAAAACTGCTTATTCTTAGCTCATAGCCTGGCTGGATTTGTCCTGAGACTGTAGTTTGCTGACACTGCCCCAGTTCACATTTTCAGTACCGTGTAGACATTTTTTTCCCTTTGCTTGCTCCATAAATCCCCTGCAAAGTGAATGTCTCTTAAAAACCAAGCTTACTACCCTGATGGAGTCAAATTTTCTTCCCAATAGTCTGCTTTCTGTTAATGACCATCCACTAAGGGATGTCAGGGCAGGGAACAAAACAACAACACAGCATGAGAACTACTGTTCTGTGTCAGACTGTTGTCACTTTTCAGATATGTGCACCACTGTCTTGTCTTTGCTTAGCACTTGCCCACCCATCTCTCCTTTCTCTCCTTACATTTACCCTGAGACTTGTGTCTACTCCTGTCATCATTTTATCACCTCCTACCCCTTATTGCTTCCAACCTACCTTCCAGCCCATTGCTCCACAAAAGGAGTTCCCACAAAGGTCATCGATGAGCTCAGTGTTGTTGTACCCAAAGGACATTCTCCAGCTCTCATCTTACTTGCAACTAACACTGCTGACCTCTTCTTTCTCTGACACCCTCCCTCTGACTTTGACTGTTCCTTCTCTTTCTCCAGTGTGTACTTCCCTCCTCTAACTGGCCCAAAAGGTTGGAATTCCTAAAGGCTAAATCCAGGGTCTGTTTGTTTTCTTCCTTTAGCTACATTTCTTGGATAATCCTGTAGCTCCTGTCCCAACATTACCTGAGCAGCAACCCATATATCTAAATTTGTACCTAACATCTCCTCTTGAGATCTTAAAGCACCTCAACTTTATACACCCCAAACGAAAATCATTCACTCAGACCACTATCCACTCAATAAACATGCAGTTGCTGAACACTAGCTTGCTATACGTCAGATGGTGTCTGAATGGCTGAAGACACAATTTTCAGTAAGAAGAGACAGCCTCATACCTCATGGAGCTTACTGTGGGAGATACAATATTAAGCAAACAGTCAGGTCCCTGCTGGCCCACAACTCATTTCTATCATCACGACCCCCCTCCTCATTGTCCTCATCTAGAGAACAAGATCTATCCAGCCCTGAAATTCAGAGGTATTCTTAACACCTCCCTCTTTCTTACTAACCCTGTCCCCTCGATGCATCTTCTGGTCTGGGTGACTTATCCCAAACATCTGACTTCAGTTTTCCACCTGCCTACTGCAGTCTTCCCAGTCCTGGCCACCACCCTACCACTGCTGGACCACGGTTCCAAAATAAACCTCACCTTGCTACTTCCTGCCTCCCCTTT
>RJWM01029470.1:0-24440 GCA_004363535.1 Dasyprocta punctata
GTAAATCATGTGTATCTAGAAATCTATCCATTTCTTTTGTGTTTTATAACTTATTAGAGTAAATGTTTCAAAGTAGGTGTTGATGATTTTTTGAATTTCCATAGGATCTGTTGTGATTTCACCCATTTCATGCCTATTTACATGAACCTGAGACTTTTCTTTCCTTTTTTTTTTTTTTTGATAAGGTTCAATAAGGATTTGTCAATTTTATTTCATCTTTTTTGTTTCTGGCTCTGGGGATCGAACTCACAACTTTGTGACTGCCAGACAGGCACGTAAGCCATTGAGCCAAACTCCCAGCCCTAGTTTTTTGAGGCACGGTTGTACTACATAGCTCAGGCCAGCCTTGTGCTCGCGTTGTAGCCCAAACCAGCCTCAAACTCACACTGCTTCTCCTACCTCAGCCTCCCAAGTGCTGGGATTAAAGGCATGTGCCACCATGTCTGGCTCTTATTTAATCATTCAAAGAACCAACTTTGCAATTCATTTATTTTTTGTATTGTTTTCTTAGTCTCGATTGCACTAATTTCTGCTTGGATCTTTGTGATTTCCTCCCTTGTATGAACTTTGTGCTTGATTTGTTCTTCATCTAAAAGTTTGAGGTTCTACCTTACATTGTTTATTTAAGCATGTTCTGTTTTCCTAATGTGAGAGTTCGCTGCTATAGATTTTCCTCTTAGGATGGCTTTCATTGCATCCCATAAGTTCTGGTATGATATGTTGGCATTATCTTTTAATTGCAGATACCATTTAATTTCTTCTTTAATTTCATCTGTGACCTATGATTGTTCAGTATGGCATTATTTATTTTTCATGTGTATACAGAGTACTGTGGTGTCCTTTGCCATTCCTTTCCAATTTCATTGCAGTATAGTGCAATAACATGCATGGGATAATTTCAATTCTTTTGCATTTAATTAAGCATATTCTATGGGATAGTATGTGATCTATTTTGGAGACTGTTCCACGCATTGGTGAAAAATGTGCATTTTGATGTTGCGGGTGAAAAACTCTGTAGACATCAACTACTCCCTTTTTTTCACAGGTTTAGTTCAGTTCTGATATATCTGTTTTGTTTTTTTGTCTAGTTGATTTGTCTGTTTGTGACAATGTAGTATTAAGATCACCCACCACAACTGTGTTAGTGCTTATTTGATTTTTCCCATTAATATTTATTTTATATAGATGGCTGCGTCTGTAATGGCTCATATATATTTATGATTGTCATCTCTTATTGTAGCTTTCCCTTAACAAATATGTAGTGTCCTTCTTTACCTCCTTTTTCAGTTTTTGCATGAAGTTCACATTGTTTGCAAGTAGGACAGCTACCCTCTACCTTTTTCTGGGCTCCAATCACATAGCATATTATTTTCCAACCTTTGACTTTCAGTCTATGTATTTCTTTTTGAGTTAAATGAGTTTTTTGAATGCAACATATTGTTGGATATTGTTTCTGGTTCCATTCTGTCAGTCTATTTCTTTGATTGGTGAATTGTGACCACCTACAATGATAGATATAGCTGACATGTATTGGCTTGTTTTTATCGTATAGTCTCCCTGTTGATCATTTCCTGTGTTTTCATTCTGTTTAATTGCTTCCCCTGTCTAAGGGCTCTTTCAGGTGGTACTCTGGGAACTGTGGGCTTAGTTGTCTCTTTCTGGAATGTCTTTCAGAGCTTTTTGTAGGGCTGGTTTTGTTGTCATGAATTTCTTCAATTATTCTTTTTTCATGAAAGTATTTTATTTCTCCATCAATTCTGAAAGGTAATTTGTTGATATACATCAATATGGTTGGAAGTTGTTTTCTTTCAGAGGTTGAAATACTTTATTCCAAGCTGTCTTTTACTAAAGGGTTTGCATTAGGATGCATGCTGTTATGCAAAGAACTTTCCTCTAAATCACAAAGGTTGTCTGTTTCATTTCTCTAGTAGATTTTAATATTCTTCTTGTGCTGAATTTCCAGAATCTTATTTTTACATATCTCAGTGCAGCTTTATTTATTTATTTATTTATTTATTTATTTATTTATTTTAAAGAGGATAAAACAGAATAAAACCAATCAAAACAAACCAGTATAAGAGATACAGGACTTCAAAACATTACAAAATCAACGATAGTTACCATAATGCTTTTTGATATCTTCAAAATAGCTGCAGATAACTTCAGACATAGTAAAAATCAAACAGAACAGAATAGAATAGAAACAATTAAAACAAGACAATGAATTTCAATAAAGGCTTCGAAACAAGCCAACAGTAAATGCAAAATTGCCACCATAATATATCTTGCTATCTTTAAAATAGCTGCTCCTGCCATCAGATTTGACATAATCTAACAAAACAAGATAATGAAACCCAACCCAACAAAACAATGGAAATGATATAGGACTTCTAAAATAAGACCATGGGGAATCGAAAATTGCTGCAACCCTCAAAAGGAGATCCTCTCCAGATGTCACACTGCACACCACCATCCTCTGAACCTATGATTAGACCACTGGCCCCAGACCCACAATGTTAGTGAAACAACAAAGCACCACAGGCATCCAACTGCATTTCACCTCCATAACCATCATTACAGCCTGTGTTTCTTCAGATCAGATGGTTGCTTATGGGAGCAGAGGCGGGAATTGATACTTCTTGTCAGTCCACATGCCAGAAGGGGTCTGTCTGTTCCAGTCTAGTGGTGGCCCACACATGGCACTGGTTCCTAGACTGGTCTTGCTTGCTGATGTGGCCTTGTTCTCTCTACCCCTGGACTGGGAATGGTGCTTACTAATGGATAGAGGGTGGGATCTGTGTGTTCCAGTCTGGCGGTGGCCCACACATGGCACTGGTTCCCACACTGGGCTTGCTTGCTGGTGTGGCCTTGTTCTCTCTATCTCCAGTCTATGAATGGCCATTGCAGATTTATTTTGGTCAAGACATTTGGAATTCTGTATGCCTCACATATTGTATGTCAAATTCTTTTTCCATACTTGGAAAATTTTCTGCTATTACTTGTCTGAACAGGTTCTTATGTCATTTGTGCTGACTCCATTTTCATTGACTCTGGTCAGTTGTATGTTGTTCTTGTTTACATCTTCTTGCAGTTGTTGCATGTCTTGCAGTTGTTGAATTTTTCTCTCCTGATACCTTGCTATTTTCAAGAGATATTTCTTTTCAGGGTCACTAACCCAAATCATGTCTTCCAGGTCGGGTATTCTATCTTCACATTCTTTCTTATGCTTTTGCCAGCTTTTGATGGAATTTTTATTTTTTTAGTTATCTATTTGAATCTGTTTCATGGATTCCACTTCTTTTATCAGTTGGAAATTCATGGTTTCCATTATTTTTCTATGCTACTCTTTTTTTATCTACATCTACTCAAGACTTGTTAAGCAAGTCCTTCATTATGAGCACTATCTCTTTTTTTAAATGTGAGATTACTTCTGCTTTGATACTCTCTATACTTTCATGAATTTTTAAAATTTCTTGTACTGTCATTCCAGCAAATTCAGGTGGATAACTTCTGTTTTCCTCTATGTCATTGTCTCCAGGATTTTTCTCTGGTGGGCTGGAAGTCCAGGAGTGAATTTTGCTTCTATGCCTTGTCATTTTCTTTTTTTTTTTTAATTTTAATTTGTTTTCTGTGTTTCTTTTTTCTTATGTTGGGTAGTTTTATCACTGATATCAAAGATTCTCTAGGAAATGTCTGTAACTCTGAGATGTCTTTTGATGTAACCAGCTGTTGGTCTTTTTGTCTGTCCCAAGATCCTATCTTCCTACTTTATTAAGGGCAAGTTGTTGCTCTTTATTTGGCTCAGCACCCAGCCTAATGGGTTAGAGTATATTTCTTTCTCTCCTCCTTGCTCTCTAGCTCATAAGCTGTTTCCCTTCTACCATGCACCTCTGGCTTGTCTCCTTCCTTGCAGCCACCATACCCAGTCATTCAAGAAATGCAAATTAAAACAACACTGAGATTCCATCTCATCACAGAAAGAGTGAATATTATCAAAATGTCCACCAATAACAAATGCTGATGGGGCTGTGGAATAAAAGGAACATTTTTCCACTGTTGATGGTAGTGTAGACTGGTGCAACCACTATGGAAATTACTGTGGAAAGTCCTCAAAAATCTAGGACTACAAGTTCCATTCAATCCAGGTATTCCCTTTCTTGGTATCTGCCCAAAAGAATTAAAAGCATTATCAGCAATATATACACACCCATGTTTATAGCAGCAACTTGTAGTAACTAAATCTTGGAAACAGCCCAAATGTCCATCTATCAATGAATAAATAAAAATGTGTTTTTTTATACAATGGTGTTCTACTCTGCCATAAAAATTATAAGACAGACATTTCTATCTAAATGGATACACCTTGAGAGAGTACTGTTAAATTAAATAAATTGGATATATGTGTATAAATACTACATTGTTTCTCTGATGTGAGAAACCAATACTGTAAATAAGGACCAAAATGTGTAATAGGTAATGTGAAATATGAAGAAAATATTCAAACGGGGAGGAGAACTAGGGAGTCAGAAAGGAAGGAAGGGAAAAGAAAATAAATGAGAAAGGAAAAAAATGGAAACAAAACCTTTGTAAATAAGGAGGGGAAGAGGGGTTGAAGGAAAGGTATATGAATGAGAAAAAAAGAATTGAATTATATTATGTACAGGTACAAACTTCCTATGATGAATGCAATCATTATGTACCAATAAACATAATTAATAAAAATAAAGTAAAAACCTAAAAAATGCATTCAGAATGTGAACAAAATAAATACATAAAAATTTCTCCTTAGAGTTGATGTGAACTATTGAATCTCTGCAACAAGAAAGTAACTAAAATAAGAAGCTGTCCCTCCCTAGTTAACATGCAGGCAAAAATGTTTCTCAGCAGGAAGAGAGGTGATTCCCCAGTAAACAAGTATTTTTTCAAGTCTCCTGTTAATTATATATAATCCCTCAAAGCCCAAGTAAATGGAAGACGAGCAAACCCAAACGAGTACAGTAAGATGAAACAAGTCATTGCTTATTTCCAGGGTCTCTGTTGGAAGAGCCTAGAGATAGAAGGAGGACTGTTATTTCAAAATTATATCAGTTAGATAAAATCACAATTAGAAAAACACTGTAATATAATAAATATGCATTTTAACAAATTAATGAAAATATGAGTAAATAAATCCATAATGCAACTTTTATACAAGTGGCAAGAGAAGGAAAATGGAAGGCAAAAAAAGTGTTAATAAATATAAAATAGGTGAATGATGATCAGGAGGTATAGGTGGGGAAAAGGGAAATGGACATCAAATGTCATGGACATTAGTTCAAGTGTATTACTATCCATGTAAATAAATTGCATATATCTACTCAAATTATCATTAATTGTAAAAAGAAATAATTTTCACTTTCAGAGAGCTACAAAACAAAATCACAACATTTTTAAGTCACAGAAATTTTACACTAAGTAATAGCAAAAAGGAGGCAACTTTAATATTTTAGCAAATTACATTTTTGATCAAACCAGTAAAAGTACAAAGAGGATCATTAGAATGAAAATCAATATATTTCAACAACCTATACTCAAAAAGAAAAGAGAACATACAAAGAGGCAAGAAAAACGTATGGTTATATGGAAATAATATACTGTACTAAACTCTCAATCTCAACTTCTTCATAAATTGCTCAATTATAGATGTAATACTGAAACAATAGTATGAAGATTTAAAGTACATAATGAACAAATTTCACTTAAATGTAAAAAATGCTGCGCCATGAAATACAGAAAACACATTATTTTCACAAACATCTGGAACACTTGTATTAACTAATAAAGAAAATGCCTGTTGACTCCTCATATCATATACTGCATAAGCAGTTCTTGTTTGGCATCAGGGACCGATTTTATGGAAAACAATTTTTCCATTGATAGTGGGTGATGGAGAAATAATTTCAGAACCATTTGTTCACATTATGTTTATTGCATACTTTATCTATATTATCACATTGTAATATACACTGAAATAATTATACAATTCATGTGGAGTTGTTGTTAGAGTGACACCAAAAGTATGTTGCTTTTTACTAGTTTTCTCCATAATCTCACTTTGCTTGCTGTCACTGCAGAAAATCCTGCTTCACAAAAATAGGATGATGGAAATGCAAGCAGGATTTTCAGTGCTTCTGTAGCAATCTTGGTATATTTCCAACTTCACTTTAATCCATAACATATGAAGAGTTTGTGCCAAACATATTTTTATGGCCACCTTCGTTGGTGATCTCAAGCAGTTAAGATAGCACTAAAAAAGTCAATTCACCTGTTTAATTCACTAATGCATCATAGATCCATTCCTGTCCTGTCCAGTGTTCTCTAGGGGGTTGGAAGTAATGCTCACACTATTTTTAAAGTGGAATTTTTTTTTTTTTGCAACACCTGGGATTGAACTCACACCCTCGCACCTGCCAGACAGGCGTTTAAGCCACTGAGCCAAACTCCCAGTCCTTTAAATTGGAAATCGTAATCATGAACAACCTGGGAAAAAAGAAAACCCTGGCTCAGTCTCTTTCAAAATCTTTGTTAATGTTGAAAACATGTCAGAAACATGTTCATTCATTGTCTCCATAATACCAGCGTAGCTTTAAATGCAACCGATTTTTCTACTGACATGAACACAACTATTATTCTTCATAGAGATGACAGATGGGGTTCACTGAATAGACCAAATATGTCACATAAATAAGCAAGTTTCGTGACCCATCATTTGTGACTGACATGTGCTGCCAGTGATGACTGTCCTTTGATGAGAAATCTCTGGAATGGTTTGTTTCATACAAAAACTCTGGTCAATGATCCACCTTTAGGAAGCTATCTCACTTCTGAGTAATAGAGAAGACATGTGTGCTCTCTGTCCATCTCCTCACAGAGCTGCGAGAACATGAGTCACAGGCATGTATTTTAATGTGGTGAATAAGTTTTAATTATGTTCTATTTCTGGGAAACATTGCTGTGTTTCATGTGACATTTTATCAGTGAGACAGTGTGTTTCCATTCATGAAAGCGTGTGCAGACTCACATTCAGAAGTAGCCTCTCTGACTCAAGTGGTGAAACCGTGAAGCTATTCATCATGGCAGCTGTTCTGCTCACACATAGGCTGACGGAAAATGACAGATTCGAAGTTCCTGATATGAATGATTATTCAAAGTTCCTGACATGTAATCATTCAAAGCCTTGAATGGTTGTGCAGCTGTGGTTTCAGTTGACCACAAAAATGCACATAACCTCATGCACATCTTTCTGAGAATGTATGTCAGAAAAACAAACATCGTTGTCTTCTTAGAAACATCAGACTTGTTAACCTGATTACATAAAAACTCCAGGAACTTATTGATCTTCTCTAACAATTATGCCTCAATATCGTAAGTTATCTTATCAAGTAATCAATTCACGGTGTGGACAAAATGTGAGCATGTGCCACTTATTTTACTGCAGTCTCTCCTAAAAGTTTGTAACAAGTGTTCTTAGCAGTAGACAAGATCAGCTTTTCACCAGTAATAAAGGGCTTCTTAGCTTTAGTAATGTGGTTAGTAACTAAGAGTGATGCACTCAATGCAGACACATTTGATGATGTAGTGGCCTTCAATAATTGCTTTCATTCTTTGTGTTCTTGCTTTCTTTTTCTTTGAAAAACTCCAAAGGGCTGTCTTTTCATGCAGGGCGGTTAGACCCTATGTGGAGAAACAGTTTCAAAGATATGACTTCACTGGCCAGCCAGTCACCATATATCACACAAAACAGCCTGAAGAATGTGAATCACTTCTTGCAATGAATCTGCAATTCATGTAGAATCCTAGGTAGTTTTTAAAATTTGGCTTTCAATCCGATCATGGAGGTACTCACCTGTAAACACACAGCACCCAGGAGGCTGAGGCAGGAGGATCACCATGAGTTCGAGGCCAGCTTTGGCTATGAAGTGAGTTCAAGGCCAGCCTGAACCATATAATGAAACCCTGCCTCAAAACAGACCAAAATAATAATAAAATAAGATAAAATTCAGCTTTCTTTGTTTTTTTGGCCATCTTGGTGTTTTACTTTCTTAAAATTGGGTCTTACTCCCTTCTCAAAGAAGTTCTGTGACACTTGTTTTTTAGTAGTTTTTACTAGGGTTAGCTTGTGGTTTTACCAAAACTGTGAGTGAGACAAATGTGCAGTACATAAAAGAGGTGAAGATAAATGCAATAAATGAAATAATGGGTGGGCCACATTCAAGTGTCATATAATGACTTACAGCCTATCCTAAGATGCAACTCACTTACCATTGTGAAACCAGCCTCAGGTGCCTCTTAATTTTTACTTGCCACTCACTTGTAGGGTTCTGATATGAATCTGCAAGCAGCTGATTTACTGTAGTTTCTGTGTGATCAAACCTCATTGACAACGTTAATCTGCGTGTACAGCTGCTTCCCAGCATGAGCATCACCCACTCAGCTCCACCTCTGGTCATGAGACATTTGATTCCCATAGAGTTGAAACATAGATCCCTTGCATGTACTGTTCACAATAGGGGTTGTGCTCCCATGAGAATCAAATGTCATAGCTGCTCTGACTGGAGGCAGAGTTCAGGTGATATTGAAAGCAATAGGGATTGGCTGCAAACACAGGTGTGACAGCCTGCTCACCCACCTCTCTCCTTCTGCTCTGGAGTTTCTTTTCCAACAGGTCACAGACCTGTACCATTTAGAACCATGCTATTTTCTCCAAACCATATATTCTTATCATAAGAAAATTTCAACTTAAGAGGGAAAAACAGTTTAAAAGTTTTTGTTTTGAAATATTTTAAATCTTTCTTAATATTATGTAGGTTAATAAAAAATTCATGCCAGGTGTGGTGACACAAGCACATAATTTCAGTATTTGGCAGGATTAGGCAACAGGATAGCAAGTCTAAGGCCATCTTGGCCTACATTGTGAGTTCAAAGTCAACCCAGAATCCATATCAAATCTGTATCTCAAAAATAAAATGGGAAAATATTATTACGAAAATTATGAACTGTTTACAATTTAAGTGTCAAAATATTTATAATAAAAGTACATTAAAAGTAATGCATATTTATTTACATGTAACAGAAAAAGACGAAGTTTACAAATACATAATCTAACTAATTGATCAACCCTGAAACCAAAAGAGAAACAGAGAAATTCAAATAAAAAAATTTCAAAGAAAAAAAGCCCTAGATGATAGGGTCAAAAGAACTCAATGAGGACTCTATAAAAAATGAAACCTAAATGAAAATAATGAATGAAATTTCAGTTCATTGACTTCAAGTAAATAAAAAAGCACATTTGAAGGAGACATTCTTATACCCCAAACAGGTTAGAGGGCTTTTGATAATGTTTAACAATCTAATGATGATTTGAATGTGTATGTAGATTTATTAAGTTTAACGCACGCTGAAACAGGTGCAGCAAACCTTATCTCACAGTGTGAAGTATCTGAGAACAGGTGGAGGTGAGCTGCTTCTCAAAATCATGTTCTCAGCCTATACATGTTACATTCTCCTGAAAACAGCCAAGAATGTTCTGCAAAGGAAAAGTGTGAGTCTCTCTTCTTAGAGACTTTCTACATCCTCTGGATCATTCATGTTGTACATGGTATCCCTAAATCAATATTAATCATGACAACAAAGGAGTTATTCTTCAACTAGCTAGGATGAAATCCCAAAATCACTTGGTTGTTTTTACCCTGAATTAAAGGAACATATTTACTAAGTATTCAAGGAAATATTTATGCTATTTCCCTGCAAAATACTACCATAAAAGTAAGATTTAGTTTAGTTGTCTTCAGAAGGCCTAACCTTCTAGTCAATCAATTTCCCTTCCTCCTTCCTAAGTTTCCTGTCTGTCTCCTTCCATTATTTTGTCCACAAGGCATACTGTGCCATATATTATGCTAAATGCTAGAAATATAAAACTGAGTAAAAATGGCCACTTTTCTGCTAAAGTTGGCAAAATGATAGAGATTTCTTTTGAGGAAAAAATATTCATAACAAAAATATAGATATAATTATAATGCATAATATAGCTCTATATTTTAAAAACAAAGAGCAAAAAGTTTCTTCATAAGATGCATTTTTGATATCTGCTCAAATATTTAATATCTCTAAAATTGTTTGTTTGTTTGATACAGGTTCTTCCTGTTGTAGTGTAGGCTGACCTTGACACTCACTTATGTAGCTAGGGGTGGCCTCAAACTCATGGTAAGCCTCCTGCCTCAGCCTCCTGAGTACTGGGATTACAAGTGCGCACCATCTCTAATGGCAATATCTTTAATATACATAATAGATTTCTGGTTATATATATGTAAAAAATTTTAATATGAGAAAATGCCAGTAATCAATGATATATCATTTTCCTTTAATTGTGTTCTCTTCCTTTCAGATTGTGACAAAAACAATCAACTTATATAGTAGTTGGAATAAGATACAGAGGCTGTATAGGAGGCTGTCAGATCTAACAAAGTTGCTTTTTTTGAAAATCAAGGTGATAATTGCAATGTTGTTTGTAGGCTCATAGGATTCCCTGTAATACATAAATTACACCAATTATCTCTAATAGGAATATTGGAGAAAGAAGCATGGAGGAGATCAGAAGTAATTTATATTGCATGAATAAACTGTTCCTTTGGCTCACACCAACAGGTTTCATGATTATATAAACAGTTACAAAATGAGCTGAAAATCAAAATTGTCACTTGCAAAACTTTTAGAATATTCACATGTATCTTATTTTTGTCTGAAAATGATTTATTTTCTGGATTTTAAATATGTTTTCCCAAATAAATATAGTGATACAAGTTATATTTTGCTTTAAATAGCTTTACTATGTATTTATGGACTAGGTAAATTAATATCTTATACCTTGGTGAACATAGACATATTAACAGAGCTTACTCAAATGAGAAATTTTAATTTTTAGTGGTGTTCTTTATTATGCTGAGTGACCTAGTAGTCAAAGAAATGGTATCATACCCTTTGCTAGCTCTGTATTTTTCTCCTCCCTCCCTGGTTCGGGAAATAGTATCTGAATTTGAAGAAAGTATTGCCTTTTATTTTACTCCCAGATTGTTCTGGTGTCTATAACATTAAGTCTAAGAAAAAGATAAACTCTGTTTTTAGAAAACTCCCAATGTAAATTTCTTTTCTGCTTTGTCAAGGTTCTAGCAAATGTTCCTCTCACTTTCACTGTGACTTTACAGGGTACTATTATTTAACCTGTATAAATTTTCCTGTTTCTTAGTAGGAAACTGATGACAAATAGATTTGTATATTCCTTGCTATCTAAGCAGAATGGTATTGGAAATATGGCCTTACTCTTTATGTTGATATAATTTGATATAATTTTAAATTTCAACAGAGAAAAAACAAGAAAATTCCACATTTCTTTTCCCAGACTCATCATTTATATTTATCCTTATTTGCTTTAAGGCTAAATAAATTATTCCTTTCATTTTCTTACTGACTTTCAGTGCTTCATGTAAGTCCCCTTTTTCTTACTTGCCTGATTTCTGACAAAGCCACTACCTAGTCAGGTTATATTACAGTCTTTGGAAGGTAGTCAATAATTCATTTTTCTTATATTGTTTGCTATTAAGCTATGTTACTATAAAAGCTTATGTTTTTTGATATCTTGAATTACTTTTCGTACAGTAAATGATAAAATGAACAAGTGGTATCTACAAATAGGTTAAATATCATCAGGATGAATAGTTTATTTCTAGGACCTTGTTGCAACAAATTAATTTGATACAATATCATTTACAAATACTCATGACATAATTCAATAATTAAAGCTGTCTTTCACCTACACAATGAGGTGAGACTTTAGAGACTACATAGCTATATGTGCAACTAGAAGGCTTCCTGGCCTGCCTTTATTTGCAGTGTTATGCAATTTTTCCTGGTTAGATCTTCCAGTAACATGAGTTACATTTTTTTAAAATAGAATAATTTTAACTGGTGATGATGTCACAACTAAAAGTTAGCTGTTTTGGGGTTAAGCAAACAGATTGTCATATAATATGACTGTCTGCATTTTTAAAGCAATCAAAAAATTTAAGCGTACAACCCACCCACTGCAGTATGTTTCCATAAAACAATGCTTGACATCTACATAGGAATTAATTCTTATGCTATTAACTTGTGTATTTTGACTCAGAGATCTCTCTAAGAATGAAAGAAAATACTACAATTATTTAAAAGAAGTATTCAACTTCACTGTTTTCACACGGAATTTATCAATTTGGTTTGACATAAGGTTGACATAGCTTCAGGCTGTTTGCTTACTTTTTCTTTAAAATAGAAACAAGTGTGCAACAGAAGAATGTGGCTTTTTTTTTAGTTCTATGTACAATGATAAATTACACACTTGGATAAGCATACATACACTCCTACATTCTAAATCATGATAATTTTGTTTTAACTGAGTGGACAAAATATAATTGAAAAGTAGGTCCTCTTATGACATGCCTGCAGCAACCTTCATGAAAATTTCACCTGTTAAAAATGACTTACTTAGACACTTAATAATCTGAAACAAAAGATATGCTAAGTCTGTATCCTTTAATATACATTCTTCTTTGAGAAAATCCTCACTTTCCAGGAAAAGATTGTTACGAGATGTAAAATATAGGAAGATACTTAATCTTAGAAATCTACTGTACTTTCTTCCTCTTTAAGCTCATCATTAGTTTTTTAATTTTTAACAATACCTTCAAACTTATAGATCTATGGTTCTAATTACAAATTTATAAATCATATATGTAAAAGAATGTACCATTTAAAGGCTTGTTTCTTCAGACTCCGTATATGCAAAATTTAACTCCTCTACATCATCCTCCAAAGTGCACTTGCTTTCCAGCTAACCCCATTCTGTCAATGAGGTTTTTCCAGATGACTGTCTAGATGCTTGTCTATAAAACCTGGAATCATGTAAGGCATCTCTTTCTTTTAATCTTTTATATTTTCTGTATCACTGAATCCTGTTGATTATTTCTTTAAAATAAATTTAAATTTGATCCTTCTTCATGTCTCAGAGGTTCTAGAAACATGACCATCATTGTCCTCTTCCTAAGTAATTGCAGCAGCCTGAAGTTCATCACCTCACTTTTATGTTAACCATAGTAATAATTTATTTAGTCTACTATTACAGCAGATTATCACAATACTGATTTTTTAAAAATGTGGCTCACAGAGCCTTAAATTATTGCTGTAGAAACATCTACTCTTTTACATGTTTGAGAATACATCTAATTTTTTTATTAAAACTGAATCATTTGTAGGAAAATGGACGTACCTTGTGACCATAATGTTAAATGAAATAAATTAGATGCACAAACTTATATATCAAGTGGGTTCTTTTATGGAAGATATGCAAATTATAAATAAAGAGTCAAATAAATGATAGATAATAGAAAAGATGGAGTTAGATCTTTCTCAAACGGGAAAGGGAGTCAAGAGATAAGGGAGGGTGGAGGAAGTGGAAGGAAACAGAAAAAGTATTAAGATACATTATCTACATGTACCAACTCCACACAGGGATTGTAAGCGTTATGAAAACGGTAAAATAGAGCCATCTTTAAATCAATGTTTAATGTATTAAAAATAATAGTCTAACAACTTTGTAAAACTATTGTATATTAAAATATACAAGTAACTTAATCATTAGCTGTAAAAATTTTTATATTTCATAATCATAATGGAAACTATAGGAAAAAGTCTTTCTGAGATTTTAAATAGCACTAAGAGATATCTTTGGCCAATATAACTAAATATGAAATATGATCTTAATTTTCTTGAACATTTTAAATACATTATCCTATATTCCTACAGTACTATTAGTCTTCTTTCATAATATTTTTTGGAATTCAAGTATATTATTCATTAAAACACGAGAGTAGTTTTTCCTTAGTTTTTAAAGGCAATTATGGGTCACATTCTTTGCTAATTCTTCCACTCTAGAGTTGGTTTTTCTATTATTTTTGTGAAATGATCAAACACATGCTAGATGCCTTGTGAGACATCTTTCTTCTGTATATTTTTCTCTGTATCTGAATCTTTATTTTGCTTATTTTCATTTTTCCAAGACTTCCTTCTCAATGGAGGATGTCTTCGTTACTTTCCATGTTACTGAGAAAAAATACCCAACACCCAAAGTTAAAAGTGAAAAGGCTTGTTTAGCTGTAACGTTTCAGTCCATAATTCATAATCTGCTGCCTCCAAATCAGGGTGGCACATGGGAGAGGGGCAACAGTTCATGGCAGTAGGTATAACACTCACACCCTTAATCCCAGCATTGGACCATGAATCAATCCCAAACTCTTGATTCAACCACCTCTGAAAAGTCTTCCTCTAATGACTGCATGAGGCTTTAGGGAGGACATTTAGACACAAACCACAACAGAGTATATTACCCTCATTGAGAGTTTGTTTCTGAGGTTTCATGTTTCATTGGGCTCCTATTGCTTCTTCTCTTACACTAGTCTCTTTGCAATCATTCATTTCTGTAGACCTGAAACTCCCAATCAGTTTTAGAACCCCTTCTCAGTTTAAATAGGAATACCTGGCAGGGAATATCTTGGATTACTTAAGATTTCCTGAGATCCAGTGCTAGTGTAACATGGTTATTTTCCTTCTGTTTTCCTTCCTGGTGCTTTTGATTCCAACTTCCTGCCAGTGATATCTCTAAAACTTTTTCATGTTTATCTGAGGTTTGTGATTGCTTTTGATGGTAACTCATATTCTTTCATTCATTAAGGTTGTTGAAATGTACATTCTATGACACAGCTCAGGCCTAATCCAGCCATTTTATTAACATTAGTCACTTTGAATTTCAGATTCCTTACCATGGTTTTGCATTTACTTTTTTTTTCAATAATTCTTACTCCCTTAAAATTTACATCTCTATTAGGCTTTGTCTTGTTTTTTTTTTTTCTTCTTTCCTTGCATTTGCTTTGTGTGTTTATGCACGTCTGTGTGTGTTTCTCTCCAGTTTATCTACAAATCTCATAATAGCCAGAATCTTTGCTGTGTTCACTGGAATATAGTATTAATCATCCAGACAAGTGCTTGATATTGACAGGAGCTCAGTCAATATTTGTTGGATAAATAAATCAATTCAATTCATTTAACTAGGATTTAGCATTAGTGTTTTCACTTACAGATAGCATGTATTCTTAAATGTATAATTTATCATTGCAAAAATTTGCTGTTTGATACCCATGATCTTGACATTTTCTGGATCAAAAGAATGATGCCACTTAGAAATTAAAGAGTTTCAATGGATTTAAGTAAACACTGAGCTAATTTTTATTCAGAGCTCTACTATATGCTTATTTAGCTTTGCAATACTTCCAAAATTAAAATCAGAAAACAAGAGTTCAAGAATGTACTTATTTTTAGTGAATAATTTTTTGGTGTGTGTGGTGCTAGGGATTGAACCCAGGGCCTCAAGCATGCAAGACAGCTCTGCCACTGAGCCACATCTCCAGCTCTATTTTTATTGCTTATATAAGCATATGAGAAAATTTATCCTTCAGTGAAGCTCTAGATTCCTTATTTGTGATGTGAGGGACAGTACTAGATCAAGGTTATAATGGACACTTATAGAACAATGGATATGTAGACTTCCTTGACTGCATCCTTACTATAGGACGTGGAGAAATTAACCAACAGTCTTACGTTCATTGAGAAATAACATATACTCATGTTAACAGGAGGTTTTGATTTAAATCTAAAATGTTCCCCAAAATTCAGATGTGTTTTGCAAGATGGCTGAGTCAGGGAGGCACTATATGCATCAGTGGATAAAATTCCTATTTATGCTTAAATTTCCTCATCAAATATAAAATGGATGCCATAATAATGCCTCTTCATAGAATTTTATAAGGAAGACATAAATTCATAAAAATAGTGAACTTTGAATAAGTACAAAATAAATACATACGAGACAGGGACAAACTAAATATTTGGTATGCAATTTATAACTATATGTAAAATGAGAGCATTTATCTACTGTGTATTTCTTTGATCATTGTGATACTAACAGATAATCAGAAAAAGAGAAATGCAAATTTTTTAAGGCTGAGGATATAGCCCAGCAGCACAGTGCCTGCCTAGGCAAGCATGAAGTTGTGAGTTTGATTCCAGTACTGAAAATAAAATAAAATAAAATAAAATAAAATAAAATAAAATAAAATGAAATATTTTTAAATTATACAGATATGTATCATGGGCTTACTTAAATGACTTTTATACAATGATATTTCTCATGAAAAACCAAATTTGAAACTTAAAAGGGAGTCTTCACTGTATTTAATTTCTCTTTACTATGCCCACCATATTAATCTCAAAAATAAGTACATTTTGAGTATAAATAGGAAGAAGATAAGAAATTATCAAGTTTTGATGTAAAGTATTTAGAAACTAATAGGTCTTTCTGTGAAACATGAATGAAAAAGTACAATTAGTGTTTCGATCTAAAGAGGTCTGGAAACAGACTCAAACTTTATAGCTAACCAATAGTCTTATGTTCATTGAGAAATAACATATCCTAGAGTTAACAGGAGGTTTTCATTTAAATCTAAAATGTTCCCTAAAATTCGAATGTTTTGGAAGATGACTGAATCAGGGAGGCACTATATGTGTCAGTGGATAAAACTACTGATATATTCATACCTGAGACAGACTAAATGCATTTAGAGGTAGTCATAAATCCTTTGTGTACCAGGGGTCTCACATGATGCTTTAGTTCTAAAATTCCCCCCAAATTTCGAAGTGCTTTGAAGGTTACTGGACTGTGGAGACGCTATACCCATAAGTGAACTAATTCAGTGATGAATTTATAGCTGAATGTGCTGTTAGGAGTTGGGGTGGTCAATTGAGGCAGGTCATCGTGTACATAACATGGAAGCTAGTATCTCCCTCCCAGCTCGTCCCTTCCCTCTCTGCTTCCTGGCTGCCATGGAATGAGCATTTTTTCACTGTCACCCCCTTCCACTGTGCAGTTTCTCATTTGAGGTAGTGATTTGGTTTAGGTAGTCTATTGGCCATAAGTATCAAAGGAATAATTTTACCACAAACGTAATTCTGTCCAATTCTCAGAAACTGTGTATTCTACATAGGGGTTGAATGCCAAAACATTGTTCCAATTTATTATACTGTATCATTTGCATATCAACTATATGAAATTAGTTGAATACAGAACCGTGGTTTTGGATTAAAGATCCTACTATTTCTCTGAAGGTGTGTATAATATGTACCATAGAATGATTTAACCTGATTTACAGTCAAGAAGTTTAGAGGAAAAGGTCATTGTGGGGTACTGTGCTTTAGTTCGAACAATTAACCTACATAGGGGAGACTGTTTCATACGAGAACCATCTCATTTATTATCAGCACTAAATCTTGAAAATGCCACTTATTAAATCTATGAAAATAAATTAGTCATACAGAATATCAGCCTGAATATTTAAACAAATCATCTCAGGATGATACCCATTAAGATTTACTGGTGAACTTTCTTAGTAAGAAAGGAAACTAACTAAAGATATAACATTAAATTAATAATTCAACATAATAATCACTCAACAGGAGGAGCAGAATGGTATTGATGAGAAAGAATTCCTTTATGATTATCTGTTGTGAAGTGTCCTGTAGCTTTTAACCTCTATTGTAAATTTTTATATATTTTACTAAAACTCAAGTACCTAAATGCTAGTATGTTAATTATGACAATTCAGAGGTTTATGAAATCCCTGAATAAGTAATATCTCTACTCAAAATGCCTTTGGGGCAAAGATGTACTTTAGACTGACTTTCGGTGTAGTCATTTATATTAAAATGAAATGGGTCTACAAAGTAACTAGTGGACCAGAAGAAAATTTTGATTTTTTTTAGAATAACATCCTTTTATCTCTTCTTATGCCCTTACACTCTAAGGTTGCTTAGCTTGTCACCACAATAAATAGCTTCTACTTCCTGCTAAGCCATGCTCAGTAGGTGCTTAATAAGGTCAGAAAACTGAATAAACAAGAAAAATAAAATGGAAAGGAACACTTTGATCAAAAGGCTGAAATATTAGGAAGAAATAGATAAACACAGTCAGTTTGAAGTATTTTGCAAACTATTCCCATGTGCCATTAATTTTATAAAACATTTTATCTTAAGCTAATGTATTTTAAAAGTACAATGTTCAATAAGTATGGAAAATTTCATACGCCAACCAATCTGAGGTATAATTTTGCATTCAATTGATTAGTTAATAAGAATAAATTTTTATCGCTTAGTTATATGAGTCTGAAATGTGTCATTTGATTATTGAAGTCTTTCTATCATTTAATTCCTATTAAGCAGCTGCTGAAATCCATGATTTTCAGATAATACTTTGAAAAATCATGATTTGGTTTAGATAGTTGAGTACTGATTGCTCCTTTCCAAAATTAACATTTACAAGACTAAGTGTATTTTTAAATAAACGTTTTATTTTCTCTTGCATATATTTATTTGCTTAAAAATTAAAACTAAAGTTACTATTGATGAGTTCCCGTCAGCCACATTGAAGCACTTGTCACTCCGTTGCCTAGATAATGCTTTCCTTCTTTAGATTGAAATTTTACAAGTGCAAAACACAAAAAGACACCATTTTTGTTTCTTCTAAGTGCATATACTGCTAAATAGGGTAGAGCAATAACTCACAGTTTCTGCCTTCTTCAACCGTCCCACTTGTGATGAAGACAAGGATGCAGAGCTCAGTTTGAGAATGTAACTGAAAGTTTTCCACTGCTAAACCTAAGTATTGGGGAATCCAATGAGTTAACCTTGCAAACCTTGCCAACAGTGTGGAAAAATGTTTTGACACCTTTAATATTTTTTGAAAGAAGAAATTTGGGGCTCCTTGTGACCTCTAGTCATGAACGTCAGATCTGATTTATAATAAAAAGGAGTTTCCTCACTTCTTTTTTGTAGAAACGAGAAAAGCAAACTAGCATGATTTTGAAACAGAAAAACTTCTGTTTTTGTAGATGTGGGTTCTTTCCTCTTCTTTCAGGTTTACAGTCTTTTCTCAGAAAAGGGTCATTAATATTGATGTGCAATACATAGTAGTAAACATATTTTTATACCATCTTGTTCCATGAGAAATGGTCATAAATGGGATAGGCTTAAAGTAAGAGACTAGATGCAGCTCCAACTAATAGGAAAAATTGACTACTTATCTACAAAACTGTAATACAGTTGGATGAGTGGAAACAGTACACGTATGCACAAAGTAAAAGGAAGGAAATGAATTACAGACATTTGAGCTGTTTCTTTAAAATGACAAGAACTGGAATAATGAAAGAAAGAAATGACATGTTATACTCTGAGAACTATATACATATATAACCAAAGGCATAAAGTGATTAGAAATATGCAATTTTAATATTGAAGAGATCAAACATAACCTGATATTGTTAGCTGAGTGACCAGGTCAAGGACAAATGTGATACTACAATATAATTCTGAAAACTGATAAACATGTTTAAAGGAGAGAAGGATGGACTTATTGCAGAACATTTTATCCTGGAAGCATCTATTAAATATCCAATACATTAAGGAAATAGGGAATATAAACAGAAGTTCTACCCAAAGATACAAAACAGCTAATTTTCAGCTTGTAGGATATAACATGACATATGAGAGAGATTCTGATAACCAAGATAAACAATATCTTGTACAAAAACCTACTAACACATTAGTGATCAGTAAAAAATGTTATATCAAAATACATGATTTCATTATTATATGCTATTTAAACATACTGTTTTCCTAAATGTAGTATTTACCTTTTCAATATGTTGAATTATGAAAAGCATAGTATTTTAACATAAACAAATAACTTAAATATTTACAGAAAATGTGAGCACCTGCTTTTCAAATAGGCTCATCAGTATTATTATTGAGCCAAAGAACAGTTAATGTAACAAAAATCCTATTGTTTTATCTGTTCTTTAATATGAATGGGTAATTACAATTTTTGAATCATAAATAGTCTCTTGTTTGAAGTGAGACCTTAAAAAGCATTTTTGATGAATTATGTTGAATTTTTGCCTCTATATTACTATGGTATCTTTAGTGTTAGTAATCAGGATAAATTACTTTCTGCCTTTCAATGATACTTTGTAGAACTAGATATAGGTGGAATTATTTATTTTAGGAGGGTAACAGAAAATAATGATGATTACAATGAACTCTGAAATTTGAAAAATACTGAGACTTTCAGTGTTAGAAAACATACCTGAGCAAGTAGTAATTAAATCCACCTATGGAAAAAATTTGAAGTGTATAGTTCAAAAGTAGTTTACCATATTACACCCCCAACATCAGTTGTAGATAATTTTCCAGAGTTCAGAAGTTTCCTTCGTTCTGTTTACTGATCATTGTAACTCTGATTTGCTAATTACTCTGATGTCTATTGTCATTAATTAGATTATCAGTTCCTGAAATCTGTGTAAGTAGATTTTTACCATATGTCCTCTTTTGGGCACAGTTTATTTTGGTCTATGTAATAGCAGTAATGAAGTTTATCTATGTAATTTGCATATCAGGATTTCATGCTTTTTATAGGTATATGGTATTCCCCTTTGAACAAACCACCATTCCTCCATTTTCATATGGATTCACATTTGGGTTGTCTCTGATTGAAAAATAAGAATTAACTTGTGAATATTATCACTTAAAAGCAACAACTTTCAAGCATAAAGTAAAAGGTGATTAACTGAGTTGTGATGTGTGAATAAGTTTGCAAATCAAACGTGAATGACAGTCTTAGTTCCTCCATATTTTTGCAAGTAAACAATATTATAAATCTATTTAGTTTTAGTTATTCTGGTATATCACAGAGAAATTAATTAGGATTTCCCCAGTGACAAGTCAGGAATTGAATAGATTTCATATGTTTTTTTGGTACCTGAATATTGTACTATGTTTCATAAATTTCTGTTTATGTTGGTTTTTTCCATATGAAAATGTCTCAAATTTCTCTTTATTATTGAAGAATATTACCATGGATGTATCCTAGGTTGATCTTTCTTTCTTTCTTTCTTTTTTGTATTGGGAATTGAACTCATGACCTTGTACTTAACAGGCAGGCACTAAGCCACTAAGCTATATCCCTGGTTGATCATTCTTTCTTTATGGATGTTATGGCTTCTGATAAGAAATGTGCTGCTTATGAGAATTATTTTTGCCTTTTAGAGAAAATATTATTCCTCATTTATAAGTTTCAAAATTTTGTTTTTGTCCTTAATCTCCAAAAGTTTGACTATGGTATCGCTTAGTATTGATATTGTCAAATTTCTCCAGTATGAGGTTTGTTCAGCTTCCTGAAATGTGTGTTTCTATATTTTGCCAAATTTGCCAAATTTTTAAACATTTTTTCCTTGAGTCTTTATCAGCACAACCTTCTCTTTTGTTTCTTCTCTGAACTTTGTGATCATCAATATAAGATTTTGAATTATTTTAATCCTATTAGTTATTGCAGTTATTATTTTTTTTGGTTGTCATGTCTACTTTCTATTTTGCTTTTAGACAAAGTTTTATTAGTATGTTTGCAATATGTAATGAACATATTCATTGTGAGATATTGGTGCATACTCTTATCACATCTTGATCCTTTTTCTTCCCTTCTGTCCTCTTTCATGTCTCTCCATGCTCACTCATCCAATTTTCATCTCCACAAAGTGTATATCCCTGGTTCTTGAAGTTCTGTCAACATTTTTGGGTTCTTTTTTTCCTTTGTGTTATTATTAGGTAATTTCTGTAGTATCTTCAAGTTTACCAATTATTTCTTCGGTTTCATCAAGTCCACTATTGAGACTACTTGCTTAATTACTTATTTCAATTATTTTATTTTTCAGTTCTATAAATGTCATTTAATTTCTGGTTCATCTTCAACTCATTTGGTGAGTCTTTCTATTTCTTTGCTGTATCCTTTTTTGAGTGCATTTTTATGATTTCTTATTCAAACATTTTGAAGTTGACTTCTTTAAAATATTTTATAGATAGTTTTGTTATGAAAGTGCTGATACCTGATGATTTTTTAATCTTTCTGGTTCATAGTATGATGAATAATTTTATATTGATATGCAGGCATTTTGTATGTCATAAAAATTTAGCTCTTATTTAAAACTGCTTTAGCCAACTTCTTTTGTCACTGATGTGAGAGAATGGCTGGGGAACAACCTTGTCACTACCTTAGGGCTGTACACAGAGGTTCACCACTCAGCCTGCAAGGACAAAGGAGGGAGAATTCTAATTATTGACATGAGATGGTAGATTGGGTTCCCCTGTAGGCCTCTAGTAATATGTCCTTGTTTAGGAAGAGAAGGAATTGCTTCTGTTCCTCATATGGCCTTCACTCACATCAAGATGGCCCCATCACTGCTAGGGATGATAAGAGCCTTATCTCCTGGAGATCTTTTAATACTTTTCCAGGAGAGTAAGGGAGGGGCATGATTTCTTCACTACCACTTGGAAGGAGAAGTTTAGACTAGTGAGAGTGTGGTCTCTATTAGTATTCTGTGGGGCCTTCATATGACAATGAACTTCTTGGGTCCTAATTCAGTGTTCTCTAACACTTCAAGAAAGAAGTGTGCAGCTTGCCATAGCATGGAGACAGTGGAAATCAAAGTTCACACTCTACAGTTGCTGGCTGCATGAAGGTGTTGCCATGGGCTCTTACATGGTAATTTTCTTCTTATTATGCAGAAATTTCTGCCAATTTTGAGTTGTCAGAAAAAGTAAGCTTTTGAGGCAGACTTTTAAAAAGTTTGTGTGTGTGCCCTTTTTAGCAGACTCTGTTCTTGAGCTTCAAGTATTGAAAGTATGGGATGAAAAAATGGCACAGAAAACTCTTCCTTATGTGATCCTCATTTTCTGAGGTCCTCCCTGCAGACCTCCCTACATGCCAGGACATGTTTTATATATGATGTCTAGTACTTTACTTAATTGTACTTAGCCAGATGTACAATATAAGGAAAATATGTCTACTTAGAAGCACAAGTATTCAAAAACACATTCACATTTATCTTAGTTACCTTTTTTATTGCTGAGACTAAATACCTGACACCAAAAGTTAAAAGTGTAAAGGTTTATTTAGCTCACAGTTTGTAGGGGTTTCAGTCCATAATTTATAATTAACTGACTCCAAATCAGGGTGGCACATGGGAAAAGGACAAGAATTAATAGCAGCAGAAGACAGAAAAAGCAACAAGAGCAAAAGTAGAAGACAAGCCTCTTTTTGTCCCTTATATTGTATGCAGGCTACCTGCCCTAGGGCATGTGTAACACTCACACCTAAATTCCAACACTGGACTGTGAATCAGTTACAAACTGTTGATTCAGCTGCCTCTGAAAAACCTGCATGCATCTTTGGGGGAGCATCTAGACATACATCATGACAATATTTTTATACAAACACATATATAATTACATAATAAATTAAATTTACTACTTATCATTTTCAATGGAGGAAATGAATAAAACTTTAGATTTGTTGAACTAAATATTAACGATTACAGATTTGGGTTGCTGAGTGTGTACTCAGATTTACAATGAAAGACTATACTGTTTGCCATACTTTCATTATTTTTCTAAGTATTTTCATTTGCATATGCAATGTAAAACATTCAATCATTATACTTGAAAATCTACATGAAGCAGTCAATTTTCAAAGAAACTTTCATTTAACAAAGTTTACTAAACAAATAGTGGAAAGTTTTAATTGATAAGAAATTGAAAATTGCAAAAAAATGTTAAAAATATAATAAACTGAAATTATCTTACTGTGAGCTCTCAAGAGAATAACTTCAAACAAGTAATTTTCTTACTGTGAGTGCTCAAGAGAATAACTTGAAACAAGTAATTTTTGGTATTTGAACTATCAAAAATAATTTTTAAAAAACTTCATCATTACATATAGACTCATATAATGTAACCAAATTTTAGAATTTTACTGCAATTTCTAAATAAAGTATTCATAATGGTATTGAAAAAAGTTAATCTTGACAAAAGTAACATTAAATTTAATCCTAAGCAGACAATACATTTTAATATCACCATCAGATTTAAATTATTGATAATCTCAATTTGTCATATCATTTGATTTGATTTTGTGCTAAACCAAAGTACAAATATTTATTAGCAAATATAATGTTCTATCTTTGGTTGCTATCATAACTGAAAATAAATATTCTCAGTAGAGAATTAAGAAACATCAATGGCTAACCAAGTTATAAACAAACTATAAAGTAATTGCACAACAGATAGTAAATAACCTGGTAAAATGTGATATTTAGTGTATTTTCTGAGAAAAATACACATTTTATTGACTGGGGACATTGGGCAAAGAATTTAGTCTGATA
>RJWM01029471.1:0-24437 GCA_004363535.1 Dasyprocta punctata
AACTTGACCAAAACAGGCCTACACCCAGACATATAATAATCAAGATTTCAGAAATTCAACACAAAAACATAATATTAAAAGCTATTAGAGAAAAGAGACAGATTACCTACAAAGGAAGGCCCATTAGAATCACGACAGACTTCTCAACACAAATCATCAGGTCAAGAAGAGCTTGGAGTGAAATATTTCAAGCCCTGAAGGAAAATAACTTCCAACCCAGATTAATGTATCCTGCAAAATTATCTTTTAAAATCAACAGAGAAACAAGATACTTCCACGACAAAGAACAACTAAAGGAATTTATGACAACCAAGCCAACCCTACAAAGAATACTGAAGGACATTCTAGAGAGAGATAAAGAAGTCCACTGCTCCAGAAAAAGCGACAGAGAGATACCACTGAGCAGGGCAGACAAATGAATAATCCATTAACGGGATTTAAGTCCAGTATTGTTTTCAATGAGCTGTTTAGTTTAACCCTATTCTACTTTGACTGGCCTATCTTTATCATAAATGATAACAAAGACAGCTATTGTAAAGATAACAAAATTTATAAGGGTAGCCTTCAGTGATACATGATCACCTTGCTTCAAAACCAGGTATTACTTTCGCTGCTCTGTTCTGAGGGATTTTAACCTATCTTAGTATGATTGTGTTACAACAGATGATAGAGGCAACTGCCTTGAAGCTAGCATGAGGTATTATAGAAATCAACATTGCATTACTATGTATTGCCTCCATTATCTTATTTGTTATTGGTTTTATTTAGCACTATTTCATTCGACTATATTTGGCCAATTGGTAAGGGCATTTAGTTTGAAGACAATAAGAGGTATTACAAAGGGAACTGAGGAAGGAAGGTATGGAAAAAAAAGACATAGTTTTATATAAGGGTATTCATAAGATAGTTTAAAAGTCTATACTACTAAATGCATTAACTGATGAGAGAGAACAGTTGATATCCATAAGACCAGATCAATCCTACATCTCTTTACCTGTCAATCTGAACAGCCCCCTTAAGTGTAACAATATACAATGTTGCAACCACTGTAAAATTCCAACCATCTAAATTCCTAAACCTATAATTTTACAGTATTGGATATGTTGTTGTTGTTTGTTGATCTCTTTACTTTTTTGTTTCTCTTATGTATGACCATTCTTATAAGCTTTATTGGTTTCACTCTGAATTATTTCGCTTGATCATATTAGACCTGATGTTATGGGTAGTTATTTCAATGATAACAGGAGGTATTCTTAGGGGAAAGGAAGGAAGGAAGAGAAAAGAAAAAAGACACAAATTTATAAATCTGCATAAATAAGACAGTTTAAAAAACCGTATTGCTAAATACAATAGCTATTGAAAAAGATAAGTTAATATACCTGAATTGATAAATCTTACCTGTCTATATCTGTCAATATGATCAACCCCTATGAAGGTAACGAAATGCAACATTGTAACTACTGTCAAACTTCAACCACCTCAGTGTGTAAACCTACAATGTTATCGTATCAGATCTGTTGTTGTTGTTTGTCTGTCTTTTTTGATTTTTGTTTCTATCTTCTGTATCTATTTTCTCTTAAATAAAAAAAGAGAAGCTAAGGGGAATGAAAGATGTCACGTTGCTCAAATTAAATGAGACACCCTTTGGTCATGATGATGTCACCGAGAGGAGCACACATCATTTATGAATCAGGGGAGACTTATTATCTCTGTACCTGATTTTGGACCACTTGATTTCTGTGAATTGTCATACTTTAAGCTAAATAGGTCAGAAACCTTAGAAACAATAACATATTCACTGAGGAGTCTGAAATACACAGTTCTTCTCACCAACTCAGACATAATCTGAACCTGAGGTACTCTTATTCATAGCCATTTAAATTAGTAATTGAGGGCAAGTGAAAGAATCTCAGCAGTGCTCCGAATGATAGCACAAAGATATACTGAGATTAAGTTTGACAGGAAATAAGGAAAAATTAAGTAGTTTGCATGAAGAGTCCAGCATTTGTTTATGAGACTAACGTTTTGAAATTTTAATGCATGCAATTTTCTTTCAATATATTTGAGCCATGTGACCTCCCAACCTAGACAACTTGCTTACTCACCTCTATTCTCCAGGGAAGGAATTCCAATAAGTCCAGGACATAGAGAAAGCAATTCTTAGTTTCTTAGTTTCAAATAAATTTTGAAAATTCATAGCCAAAGCAAGTTATGAAAGATTTTGCTTTGTCCAAGTCATACTGTCTTTCTTTTAAAGATCTTTCACAAGCAACTGATTTTGTAGAGAAGATATGATGTCAGGCTGTCCTTCCTCATCCTTTCATTTGTTAATGTTTCTATAAAATAAGGGCAGGAGGGCAGTACAAAGGAGGAAAAGGACTGTCAGTTCAGCTCTTCACCCCTTTGGCAATTTCCAGCAAACTACAAAGAGAGGTATAGAAGCAGAGTTAAATTAGAGACTTTGAAGGCAAAAGGTCTTGTGTCTACATTTTTAGGTAAAGTTTTCAAAGTTAGTAAGACCTCGAAAGTTTGTCACATCGTTCATGGCCCTGGATCTCTATTAGTTTCCTATTGCAGCTATAATACATTTTTGCCAAATTTAGTGAATTAGAAACAGAGCATTCTCCAGACCAGAAGCGTGAAATGGATCTCTGGGCTAATACGAAGGGGTCCGCACAGGTGCTTTCCTCTGGAGTCTCTAGGGGAAAGGGTCCATTTGTTTTACTTTGTCTAACTGTAGAAGACAACCCACAGCCCAGGTAGATGGCCCTTGCATCTCAAATCCAGCAATAGTGGGTTGCATCCTTCTCAGGAACCATTACTCTGTCCGGCTTTTGTCCTCACATTTCTTCCTCTGACTGACTGCTTGTTCTTACTCTTTTAAGGGTGAGAGTAGTGAGTGAAAAGGAAGAGGAAGCAAAAAAGTTTAAAGTTGTATGTACCAACTATGATCATGAATTTATTCATCATGTATCATACATTCACTAATAACAAATGTTTAAAATAGAACAAGCAAAAACAAAACAAAAAAAGGGACTCATTACTCTAGGCTGTTCTAGATAATCCATAACGATTTCCCTATTAAAGTCAATCAATTAACAGTCTTAATTCTGTAAGCAACCTTAATTCTCTTCTGTCAATTAGCATATTTATAGGCACTGAGAATCAGGACATGGAAATTCGGGAAGGAAGATCACTGTCCTGCCTACTACAAGATCCATATATTAGGAATGGCTGTACGACACATGATAGGTAGTTGAATTCAAAGCTAACAAAGGTTCTGCTTAGCTCCCTTAACATACATAAGAAGAAAGGTCAGAGTAGAGCTCTCCCCTGACAAAAAACTAATGGACACAGAATGGCTTTTGTGGTTGAGATGAGAACTCAAGGTAAATCTCCAATGACCAACAAGAGACCAAATGGGGATGTGGACTAAAGTGGATACCAGAATACACAAGTACCAATTAGACATCTTTAGTTTCCACTGTACTCTGACATACATAACATTGTGGGATTTAAATGCTGGCTTGGAAAGGTATAGAATTGAAGATTAGATTCAAAGATGTATCTGGGCACTTATTGTGTTGATTCCCTTTTGTCTGTCCTAACCCCACCAGTCCACCTAATATCCCACTTGAAAAGGTCACTGTTCCATTCATAAGCATTTTGAATCAAAGCTGAGTAAGATTAGTTTGAAGTGATGAAAATTTTCCTGAAATTACTGAGAATGCATTTTTTATGACTAAGTAAAACAGGAACCTACATAAAAGATTTTAAGTTTGACTTTAGAAATCACAACCCAAAATTAAGAAGTTATACTTTTCACAGATCCTTGTCCACAGTATACAAAATGGCACTTATATTCAAAAGAAGCCTCTGTTTAGACAGCAACAAATATAAAAAGCAACCTCACAAGTTCTTCCAACCCGTGTTTCTAATGTTTAAGAATGAAAGAAATGCTTTACTTATAAATTGACGAATCAGTAATTCAGACTTGTTAGAGTGCTAATGTCCTCCAGAATTCCTATGTTGAAGCCCTAACCTTCTTTGTGACTGACTGGGAATAAGACCTACAAAGAGATAATGAAGGTCACTGAAATGAGTCCTGAGCCTTGACTCCAACCTGATAGAACTGTGGCCCTTAGAAGAAGAGTAAGGGCAGCAAGAGTTCCCTCTTAGCCAGGTGAGGGCAGGATTAGAGGAGACCACAGGCCAGGAGAACATGCTCAGCAGGAATCAAATCATTTCACACCTGGTCTGAACTTCCCTGATCCAATATTAGGGAAACTTATTTCTCTTGTGCTGAAACCACCCACTATTTGGTATTTTTACAGAGTAGCACAAACTGTTTCAATATTCAGTTTTTAAGAAAACATTAATTTTTGAAGACTAACATCAAAGATACTCTACTATTTAATATTAGACATTTTATTGTTTCAAATATGTGCATGTAAGGGACCAGATTTTTTGTAAATAAACAGTTAAAGAAAATTTGGCACTGTCACAGAAAATTTGGAATTAAAAAATATTTTCATGTGCAAGGTTTCCTTGAGTCTATTTATTCCCCTTTGCATTTAAAAATACTTAAATTTTCCTCTTGAATTTTTTCTCTAACAGAAAAGGAAGAAATGACACTATAAAATATAAATCAACCACTATAAAATATAAACACTAGAGCACACGTATGGGTCTTGAGCAAAAAAAGACTGTTTCATACTCTGTTAATTATTTTTACCAACTTACCCAGAAGCTTTCTCAATGCACAGTTATGTATCACAGTTCAAGAATAAATGTTGACTAATTTGTCTCAGCAGGGAAGAACACTTACCTAATCTTAATTTATAGTGTAGTTTCTCTTTCTATTGGGAAAGCTAATTATTTATCTGAGTAAGAGTGTCTGCTCCATTAAAAAACATTGGTGAGAGAAAAAACAATTTAAACTTTGTGTGCTTTCAGTTCACAAGCGTTATATCCCCCCACTGGGGAATCAAATTCTTTCAAGGTTTCTGTGAATGTATAGCCTTAAGAAAAATAAATGTTCATTTGTAAATTTTAAACCATAGCTAAAGACTCTGCAATAGTCATCAAAACCCGTCACTTCATTTACAATGACTCATTTATATGACCATGATATCAAGTTAATAGACTTGTGATTTAAATTGTTTCATTTGAAAGAATTAGGAAAATATTTCCTGCCTGGATCACCTTCAGTATCTAAAAACAGCATTGTTCCATTATATCTAGATCGTTCTCATGTTAAATAAACTCAGCATTTAGGACCAGGAACTAATAAAAGAGGACTTGAGTAATACAGAAAAGAAAGCAAATGGCATCAGATACCTCAAATAATTATTTTCTGTCTTCCCTCACTTAGGCCTATTCATACAGTGCAAAAATACAATAGTAGTTATGATAGTATAATGTAAATTCAGAGACAATAGCTCCTATTACAAAAGGACTCAAAGAAGTGCTTATCCAACTTTCTTATCTAAGGAGAAGAATGAAAATGTTGTCTCCCCAAAAGCACAAACTTCTGTCAACAAAGTCTGAATCTATAAATGTGTGCTCTCAGCAGTATCTATTTTATTGAATGAATAGTATTGCACACTTTTGCAAACCATAATGATGTTGGTATTTGTTTTACAGCTATAAATGTCTTAAGGGTATTTTTTGAGAAATCAACAAATATCTTAGAACTCTGATTTTAGCAGTAAAATGAACTGTAGGTTTGATTTTGATTTGCACATGACATTCAAATGAAATAGGATGAGCAGATGTGTCTTTTGTTGCCTTCATGTGTGACATCAAATTACAGTTTCTTCAACCTTCCGACACTGGCTCATAACAGAAAATTCTCCTTTGGTACACACTTAGAAGGCTTTAGGTTATTTCTGCCTGTCTGGAAGTGAGAAATTGAATTTTGGAACTCATTCTTTTCCTTTACTATGCTGTCAAGAGATGCCAAGAACAACCACCCAACATCATTATATTTCTTAGTCTTCCAATGATATTCAAAAGTATTTTGCATAGAGTCATAAATTCCTTGCATACAGCAAATTAGAATAATCTAATAGATATATATTGCATGCTTCTTTAAACAGTTAACACTACAGGACTATCAGTACTCTCTACATTATCAGAAGCAGAGAAAGTGGCTACTTTAGGTCTCATCAAGTTAGAGACAACTCCAGGAACTACTAAACCAATTAGAGAAACTTGTCCTTTAAATTCTGTTACTCTGTGCTTTTCTATGCAAAATATATACATTTATTATGACCCAGTACTTTGATTTATATCTTCTGTTATTTTTACTGTGATAGTCTTGGGGCTGAATTTGAAGGGGAAAGCCCTCATTATGTGATTTTTCTGAATTATAGCACAAGTTTACTTCTTAACCTTGAGGGGTATCTTCAGATATACTAAAGATAAGGATTAAAAAAATGGTATCCCATAATTTTGGATGGAAATGTTTGAAAGGAACCTAGTGAAACTCAGGAAATTAAACTAAATTCTGATGAGATTATTTTGCTGGAGGAATAAATGTTTCTATCATCACCAAAAGAGGTATACCTACTCTACTATCTGTGGGGTTAGTAGCTAAAATATGTTTGGGTAAACTAATCCTGTGTTGTCTATAGAAATATTAATGATTTTCCCTAATTCGGTTACCAAGGAAGACCATGTCCACGTTATCCAAAACCCACTCTCACAAAATGCTTCAGTCTCTAGGCCTATGACAAGGCTCAAATCTTACATGGCTTCTAAAGATGACGTACACATTAGCTATGAGGAGGTACACTACAGTCCCAAAGAGCTTCTTGATTTTCTAATTCTTACAAGCATGGCGTTTGATTTTAAGAGTATAGGCTGATGGTAGAAGAAACATAAACCCAGATCAGGTTGAATATTTTATATGGGTCCACTAAGCAGAGATAATGAATTTAATATCAAAACTCATGGAGTTAAAAAAGAGGTTCTAATATTTGGTAGGTTTGGTGAATTGGCTGAAATATGAATCAAAAGATGGTCCACTGTAGATGAATGGGACAGGCCTAATTGTCTGTGGTTTACTATTGTTGTGAGAATTCAAAGGCTCAGAGAGATGGTAATGCTGAAGTGGATTTTCCAGGTAAAATCTACTCTTCCACATGGGAAGGTCCTGAAAACATATGCACCAACAAGACCTTATGAATAAGATTTGTGAATAGCACATCAGCATCCTTAAAGAGCTTGGCCAGTGCTCCCTTTTATATGCCAGACATCAATTGGGAAACATAAATGTAACAGATACAATAGTACCTTTGAATAGTACTGGCCAAGTGGTGCCACTCAACCACCTGAAGCACGATGGACATATTTACCATAATGAGTAACAGAAGTAAAACAATGATTGGAGTGGGCTGACTCATGTAGAACTATGGTGTTGGCTAATTAATCTTGGTGTTCTCAGAAGTAAAATAAACAAGAAGCATGATTGATTTTTTCTTATTTTGAAGAGAATAATACAAAAAAAAGCAAATCAGAACAAAGCAGATCAAAATAGAAAAATGCAAGCAACACAGGACTTCAAAACAAGACACTAGGAAATCAACAGAGGCTACCATAATAACTCTTATTTTCTTTGAAATAGTTGTCCATACCTTCAGACTCAATAAATTCAAACAAAACAAAATAGTACAAAACTAATCAAAACAAAACGGTGAGAGCATTATGAGCCTTTGAAACAAGACAATAGGAAATCAACAATAGCTACCATAATGTCTCTTGTTTTCCTCAAAATAGCTGTCCATACCTTTACACATATTGAAATAAAATAATAGAAAACAGATTAAAACCAATCAAAACAAAGAATAAAAGCATTCTTGGACTTCAAAACAAGATGATAGGAAATCATCAATGTCTATCACATACTTGAATTTTACTGTATTTATATAAGCAACAAAAATTTCAGGGCAAATGAACAAAAATCTACTTAAAATTGTAACAGTTACAGGTAGATGGCTCCAGAGGCTCTGAACTCCTCACAGCCAGGCACAAGGTTCATGTGGTGCCATATTCTGGGGTGTGCTCTGCCTAGCTGCCTGGGTCCTGGAGGTTTTGACCCCCACCCAGCAACAGCTCTGGGAGTGCACCCTCACTAGCTGCACAGAGGATCGAGCTCTACTCAGTCCAGCGTCTCTGCACAATCCATCAAGGGAACACCCAGCCAGCCTTGCAGGGCAGAGAAGTACTGAGCCCAGCCCAGACCAAAGCCCCAGAGCTGCTCATCAGGGAGTGGCCAGCGTAGCTGCAGGACCTTAGAGAACTAGAGCTCTGCCCATTAGAGCACAAGGTGCTAGCTCCATTGTTCAGGGCTGTAGAGGTGCAGCAGGTCCTAGAGGTTGCAAACCCCACCCAACCAGGAACAAGACCCCGGCACTATATGCCTGGGAATCACCTGGGTTTGCCCCATGCTCCAGAGGCTCTGAACTCCTTGCAGCCAGATACAAAGCCTGGTGGTGCAACACTCGGGTGTGCTCAACCTAACCACCTGGGTCTCAGAGATTCTGACCCCCACCCAGTAAGGCAGAGGGTCCAGCAAAACCCCAGGGCTGCATCTCTGCTAGACACCTGGGTTGTGAGGGTTCTGAATGCTACACAGCCTGGTTCTAGTCCCCAGCAACAAGCTACAGGGGTGTGACCTTGCTAGATACAGGGAGGATACAAACTTTGACCAGCTCAGTGTCACAGAGAAACCCAACAAAGTACATCAGAGGAACATGCAGCCAGCCTCACAGACCACAGAACACAAGGGTCCAGCACCATAATCTGGGGATGTGCCCCAGCTAGGCACAGGGATATTGGAGGATTGAAGTTCTACCCAACGCAGTGTTCCAGTGCAATCCATCAGTAGGCTGTCTGCCCAGCCATACAGTTCCCAGAAGAAAGTGACACAATGACAGAGAAAGAGGCAGTCTCAATCCCTCATCCCACTAAGAACAAACCCAAGAGATACTGAAATGGAAGACACTGGGAGTCACAAAACTGAACTTTCTGAAATGATAGCAAATGAAGTAAAGAAACAATTCCATGAAGCTGTAGAGAAACTCAAATCAGAAATAATCTCTCAGCTAAAAAATGAAATGACAATGATGAAAGAAATGCTGTGTGTATCTAAGGAAGATCAAGATAAAATAATAGAAGAACATAAGAAAATGATGGAGACTTTGAATGAACAATATAAGACACAAATAGAATGCATGAAACAGATTCAAAGGGAAATTCAGGAAATGAAACTTTCCATGGAAAGTTGGCAAAACTGCTTGAATGAGGCTGAAGATAGAATCTCAGACCTTGAAAACAGCATAGAAGCTTACAATCATGAAAGATAAAATTTCTTAGAAATAACAAGGAACCAGGAAACAACAATTCAACATCTGAAAGACGATGCCAAGAGAAATAGCAGAAGATTAATAGGCATCAGTGAAAAAGCAGGGGTCAATGTTATTGACTTGTGAAGACTATTTGCAGAAATAATAGAAGAAAATTTTCCAAACATGGGAAGAGAATCTAATATAGAGGTAGGTGAGGTATACAGTACCCCAATTAACCATAATCAAATAAACCTTCACCCAGACATACAATAATTAGGGTATCAGAAATATAGCACAAGAACAGAATACTAAAAAATGTCAGAGAAATGAAATAGATCACCAATGAAGGAAAGCCTATCAGAATCATGGCACACTTCTCAACACAAACCTTTAAGTCAAGAAGAGCTTGGAGTGAAGTATTTCAAATCATGAAAGAAAACAACTTTCAACCCAGATTGATGTACCCTGCAAAACTATCCTTAAAAATTGATGGAGAAATCAGATTCTTCCATGACAAAGAACAACTGAAGAAATTGATGGCCACCAAACCAACACTACAAAGAGTACTGAAAGACACTCTAGAAAGAGACAAAGATAGCTACAATCTTAAGAATAACAACAAAAGGAAACCACTAAGCCAGGCAAATAATTAAACAGAAAATGTAGAAAACCAACAACAGAAAGATATCATGACAGGGATGAGTCAGTACATATCAGTTATATCAATCAATGTAAATGGTCTCAACTCACAAATAAAAAGAAACAGACTGGCAGAGTGGGTTAAGAAACAAAATCCAACAATATGCTGTGTACAAGAAACACATGTAACTCAAAAGGAAACTTGCTAGAAGACAAAATAGGTAAATATCTTGATGACACGGGAGTAGGCAAAGAGTTCATCAACAAAAATCAAATTGCATGGGAAACACTTCCCAGAATAAAAATCTGGGATCTTACTAAAAAGTTTTTGCATGTCAAAGGAAATCTCCAACAGAGTGAAAAGAAAACCCATGAACTGGAAAAGTATCTTAGCCAATTTTCCATCAGACAAAGGAATTCTATCTAAAGCATATAAAGAATTAAAAGAAATCAGGCCCTTAAAATTCGAGGACCCAATCCAAAAATGGGCATCTGAGATGAATATGCACTTCTCAGAGAAAGAAATACAAATGGCAACTAAATACATGAAAAATATTCAACATCAATGGTCATTTGGGAGATACAAATTAAAACAACACTGAGATTCCATCTCACTCCAGAAAGAATGACCAAGATTAAAAAATCAACCAACAACAAATGCTGGAGAGGCTGTGGGGAAAAAGGAACACTTCTTCACTGTTGGTGGGAGTGTAGACTGGTGGAACCACTGTGGAAATCAGTGAGGAGATTCCTCAAGAAGCTAGGATTAGAGATCCCATTCAACCCAGCTATCACACTTCTGGGCATTTTCCCAGAAGAATTGAAATCCTCGTACCACAGTGATATTTGTGTACCTATGTTTATAGCAACCCAATTTGTAACAGCCAGATCTTGGAAACAACTCAAGTGCCCATCAATCAAGAATGGATAAAAAAGATGTATTTTTATACAATGGAATACTACTCAGCTATGAAGAAAGATTGCATTGAGACTTTTATAAGTAAATGGTCACGACTTGAGACCATACTCATAAGTGGTATAAATCAAACCCACATATGTAAATACCATACTGTCACCCTAGTGTAAGAAACTGAAAAAGTGTATATGATCCAAAATGTATAATAAATACTATGTAAGGGTAAAAAACAGCTCAAAGAGCAAAAGTAATTGGGAAGGGAAAAGGAGGAAAGAGAAAAGGGAAAAGGAAAAGATATAAATCTGTATATATGTATATGTAAGATAACTAAAATGAACACACTGTTGAATGTATTCGTTATTGAGAAAGAACAGTTAATATTCATATGATTAGATCAATTTTACATGTCTATATCTGTTAATGTAAACAACCGTGTTGAAGTTAATGATACACAACATTGCAACCATTGTCAAGTTCCTATCATCTTGTTTTTTAAACCTATGATGTTACTGTTGTGAATTTGCCATTGTCGTTTGTTTTCTCTTTTGCTTTTTGTCTTTCTTGTATGTGTCTTTTTTCTCTGAAATAAAAAAAAGCAATTATGGTTAGCTGCCCTTTGGAACCTCTTCAGTGAAGCAGAGTACAGGTCCCCCTGAGGAAGGACTCTAGTGTAATACCAAAAAGCTTTGCTGTTAATCCTTCTTTCATCTTTCCTCAAAGCAACCTATGGCATGTTACCTGGGTAATCATACATTGGAGCAAAAGAAATGATGAGATTTTTTCTTCAGTGCATTTGAAATTTTTATTTAGTCTTCAATTAGCTTTCTTGTTTTCAACTGCAGCCATCATTTTAGCTGCTCTGTGTTTTTGGGTCTTGGAGGTAGATAGGATGGGAAAGAGGACAGTGCACTTGTCCTCAGGCTTTGATTGAAGTTTATGTTTGGTGTTCAAGATACATCTATAACTCACTGATGCATTCAAGAGACCCTGTTTTGCTGAGGGAGCTCACTGAAGTCAAGCATTAAATGCTGCGGGGACTGCTAGTGCTGCTGTGGAAAACTAACAACAGCAGACCCTAAAGCTTGTCCTTTAGGTCTTCTTGATACAGGAAAAATGATCCCAGACCTCCAAATGATATGGGGGAATGAAACTCCCAGCTACTATATGTCCGGCATGAGTTTGTGTTCTCTAAAATCGAAGAATGAATATTAGGAACAACAGAGGGTAAGAGTAGAATATATTTATTGAAAGGAAGAAAGCCTCTGTCTGAAGGACAGAAGGGGGCCCGAGTGGGTTGCCAAAGACTGTCATTTTTACGGACTTTTATAGAATAAAATCATGATGGGGAAAACTGGGAACTCGCAAGGCAGATGGGCATAAGGTGGGACATAACCATGGTTAACCAATAAGACTAATTGCTCACGTAGAATTGATTAAATGAAGGACAAATGGGGAAGCCAGTCATGTAGTAAACGGAGATGTTTAAGGACAATGACTCTTCCTGTAGGGGAGTGGGATGCTGGCTCCGGACTTCCTCAGGGTGATAGAGAACTATTTAGAATATCAATCCTTAGGATTTGTGTGTATTTGTTCTGCCTTTTGTCTTGATATTTGGCCACAGGAAGAGGTGATTGTCTCTTTCAAGGTCACAAGACATACGGTTCTCTGTGCCAGGTTCTTTGAGGGCCTATCCCTGTCTGACTGCCTATAACATTTCTGTCTAACTCAGCTGCCTGTAACATTCTGAGGGTGTGGCTGGAACCAAATAATTTGTAATTCACAGTCAGGCAAGCAGAGTGCCTGTGGATTTGAGAGGTATATGCGTGTATGCATGTAACACATCTTAATACTTTTGCAGTTTCAATATGTTAACAGTTTAATTTCTTAAGTGCTTCAGTATTTAGGTGCTTTATGAAAGAATAAGGATTGGAAGTCAAAATAGAAAAAGTTGAAGCATACAACATTTTTTTTTACGAAGAATCTACACATCCCTTCTAGGCCTTCTGGCTAAGATCAAATGTAGTACAAATAATCTACATTAAAATCAATAGAACAGACAATCAAGTTTAGCAAGGTCATGGTACAAGGTCACAAAGTCATATACAGAAATTTCATGATGGCCTCTATACAAACAATGAACAATTCAAAAGTAAAATTGTAAAGGTACAAGTTACATCACAAAAAAGCTAAAAGTAACATTACTGTATAAATCTACCAATACATTTTGTTTGACTATTTTAAAGTCACTAAATCTGAAGCGGCGAAGAGAAAATAAGAGCGAGAGAGATAAGGAGGAGGCCTTTAATGCAGAGGGCATGGGAGAGCTTTAGGGGCAGGAAGGGAGTGTAAAAGCTCTCAACAAGAACAGAGGAGTATAGTTACCTTTATCTACTTTGGCTGGGGGAGGAGTTTGGGGAGGTGGGCAAAATGACGTATTGACAGGTGATTTGAGGGAGCATCTGCCTGTGTAAAGCAGGAGACAGAATGATTTATTGGGGTCTGGGGGTGGAGGCTTGGGGGTTATGGAGTCTTGGGATTGGAGAGGGCTAGGTGAATGCATAAAAGGGAGTGGGAAGTTTATCTCTGGAATGAGAAGGAAAACTTGGAGTTTACTCTTGGAGAGCTAAGTTGTTTTTCTGGGTCCAGTACCAAGTTGGGGGGATGCTAAGCCCCAAGCTAGCAGAACCTATTACATTTATTATCTGTATCCTAAAAATTATAAAAACTGATCAAAAGTACTCAAATACAACCTAAATAACTGGAGAGAGACTAGGTATGTGAGTTGGATAAATACAAAAACATTTATTCTCCCTAAACTTATCTATAGATTCACCTCAGTATCTGTCAAAATCTCAGCAGAATTCTCTCTTTTTTTTCAATGAAGGGAGGCATTGAATTTACTACTGGATGGGCCATGTGGATGACAAAGGAGGCCATTGTGCTTTTTTAAAAAAACTTTTTTATATACATATACATAAATATATACATAGTTTTTCTTTCAGTTTGTCACACAAGTGAAACAATATGATGCTTACACATGTGTGACATTTATTTCACTGATATATATGTTCTCAAGGCATAGCCATTTAAGTATAAAAGTATCCAGCTTACTATTCTTTATAGATGAGTAGTATTCTATTATATAGAAGTACCACATCTTTTTTGTCCATTCCTTGGTCAATGGGCATTTAGGTTGTTTCCAAGATCTGGCTATCGTGAACTGCGCTGCTATAAACATAGGTGTACATATATCACTGTGGTATGATGTTTTTAATTCTTTTGGAAAGACACCCAGAAGGGGAATAGCTGTGTCAAATGAGACTTCCAATTCTAGCTTTTTGTGGAATCTCCACACTGACTTTCACAGTGGTTGCACCAGCCAGCATTCCCACCAACAGTGGATAAGGATTCCTTTTACTGCACAGCCCCTCCATTACTTGTTGTTGGTTGACTTCTTACAGTAGCCATTCATTCTGGGGTGAGGTGGAATCTCAGTGTTGTTTTAATTTGTATCTCTCAAATGACAGGGGCTGTTGAACATTTTTCCATGCATTTATTTGCTGTTTGTACTTCTTCATCTGAAAAGTGTATGTTCATCTCCAATGCCTATTTTTGGACTGGGTCTTTAAATCTGGGAGGACTGATTTTTCAGAGTTCTTTATATGTTCTCGATAGTAATCCTTTATCTGAGGAACAGCTGGCAAACATTTTCTCCAACATTGTGGGTTGTCTCTTCACTCTGTCGGTGGTTTCTCTTGCTGTACAAAAACTTTTAAGTAGGACGAGATCCCATTTGTTGATTCTTTGTGATAGTTCCTGTGCAATCTGGCTTTTATTCATAAAGTCTTCGCCTGCACTAATGTCAAGAATTTTACCTACTCTATCTTCCAGCAAATTTAATGTTTCTATTTTAACATTGAGATCTTTAATCCATTCAGATTTTAGCTTAGTACATGGTGAAAGATATGGGTCCAGTTTTAATCTTTGACATGTGGAAAGTCAGATTTTCCAACACAATTTATTAAAGAGGCTATCTTTCTTCCAATGAATGTGTTTGGCACCTTTGTAAAAGATAAGGTAGCTTAATGTGTCTGCAGTTGTTTCTGCATGTTCTAATCTATTCCACTGATCTTTGTGTCTGTTTTCTGCCAGTATCACACTGCTTTTATCACAGTAGCTTTATAATATAATTTCAAGTCAGGTATTGTGATGCCCCCTGTCTTGTATTTATTTCCCAGGAGAGGGTTGCTATTCTAGGTCTCTTCTGGTTCCAGATGAATTTTAGGATTGTTTTCTCTAATTGAGTAAGACATGCTATTGGAGTTTTGATTGGGATTGCATTAAATCTGTATAAAAGATTTGGAAGTATGGCCATTTTCACGATATAGATCCTTCCTACACAAGAGCACAGGATATCTCTCCATTTTCTAATATCCTCTTCAATCTCCTTTTCCAGAGTACTGTAGTTTTCAATATAGAGGTCTTTTACACCTTTCATTAGATTGATTCCTAAGTATTTCATTTTTTGGATGCTATTGTAAAAGGTATTGTTTCCTTGCTTTATCTCTCAGTGAGTTTGTTATTCATATACAAGAAGCTATTGATTTTTGAGTGTTGACTTTCTAACCAGCTACATTACTAAATCTGCTTATTAAATCTAGAAGTGTTTCGGTGGAAATTTTGAGATCTTCTAGAGTATCATGTCATCTGCAAATAATCATAGTTTAACTTCTTCCTTTCCTATCTTTATTCTTTTAATTTCTTTCTCTTGTCTAATCACCTGGCTAAATTTTCCAGGACTATGTTTAATAAGAGTAGAGACAGTGGACATCCTTGTCTTGTTCCTGATTTTAGAGTAAAAGCTTTCAGTTTTTATCCATTTAGTATGCTGTTGGCTATTGGTTTGTCATAGATGGGCTTTTATCAGATTGAGATAAAGACCATGTATTCCAATTTTCTGTAGAGTTTTTACCATGAATGAGTGCTGGACTTTGTCAAAAGCTTTATCTGCATCTATTAAGATAATCATAAAATTTTTATTCTTGGGTCTGTTAATGTGATGTATTACATTTATGGATTTATATATGCTGAACCAACCTTACATCCCTGGGATGAATCCCACTCATATTGAACAATTATTTTGAGGATTTGCTGCATTCAGTTTGTCAGTATCTTATTAAGGATTTTTGCATTGATGTTCATTAGAGAGATTGGCCTGTAATTCTCATTCTTAGTTGGGTCCTTCTCTGATTTTGGAATCAGAGTAATGCTTGCTTCCAGAAATGAATTTGGGAGTATTTCTTCCCTTTCTACTTCATTATAGATTTGAGAAGTCGTGATGTTAGGTCTTCAATAAATTTCTTGTAGAATCCATCAGGGCCTGGGCTTTTCTCTCTTGATATGTCTTTAATTATATCTTTAATAATCATTGATTTGTAATGAGTTATTTAGGATTTTTATATCTTCCTGATTCAACTTCAGCAATTCATATGCACAGGGAGAAGACTAACTCAACATCCTGAATGCCCATGTTCTAGGAATTGAGGCCTGAAATGCATTATGGGTGGTGCCAGTCTTCCCCATAAGAATAAATAGATGGCTCAATTGCATTGTACTGTATCAACATGGAAGGTTTCCCAGGTGAGTCAAGTTCAGGAAAAGTCTAAGTGAGCAAAATCTACATTTATGAAAACTTTGGAGTGTGTGCTTCTATAAATACCAGACAGACAGGCTTTATTTCTCAGTTTTTGCTGGTAAAAGGCAGTTTGAGAATGAAAGGCTTTTCAGACCTGGTGAAAAGAAACAGTTTGCAACCCAGTGTGTGTTTTCCTAAGAAGACCCAATGGAGAAATGTATATTCACAAGCAGAATGCTTCTGCTCTAAAAGCAGAGGCTAGGAACATACAAAAAACAATGCTTCCCAGTTCCCCATAGGAGTGAATGGAAGGCCACATACGGCTCTGGACCTGCTGCAGAGAAGCTTGCTAAGCTAAGTCGGCTTCTCTATAAGTTCAAAACAGAGAAGAGATCCTAGCCATATGCTTTGCTTTGTGGGCTTATGCAAGGAACTGAGATGTGCATTTTGAGTCTCTCATTTTGTTGTGGTCAAAGGTACTTAGCATGTGTATGTACTTAGCATGTGTATGCACTCTCACTGAACCAAACACCCAGGAGGTTGCTTTGTGTTTCCCTGATAATAGCACCAGGGAGAAGAGTAACTCAGTGTCCTGAATGCCGCACCTCTAGGAATTGAGGCACTGAATACAGTATGAGTGTTGACTAAATTCCCCATAAGAATAAATGCATTGGTAAATTGAATTGTGCCATATAAACATGGAAGGTGCCCCAACTGAGGCAAGATGTGGAAAACTCTAAGTGAACAAAACCTTCATTTTTGAAGACTCTGGTCTATTTGTTTATATATGTAACATACAAACAGGGCTTATTTTTAGATTCTGGTAAAACGCAGTTTGAGAATAAAAGGCTTTTCAACCGTGGTGAAAAGAAACAATCTGTTTCTTGTTATGTATTTCCTTATGGAGAACTCCAGTGGAGAAGTGTACATCACCAGGCAAAATGAGCCTGCTGTACAGATGCTTGGAACCTACAATAAGTGGTGCTTCCCAACTCCCCCAAAGGAGTGGAAGTGTTATAGGCAACTGAGTCAGACAGAAATATTATAGGCAGTCAGACAGGGATAGGTCCTTGAAAGAACCAGTGCAGAAGTTCAGATACCTTGTAACCTCTGAGGAGACAGGCACCTCCTGCTGTGGACCAGATCTCAAGACAAAAGGCAGAACAAATGCACCCATATCCTAAGGATTGATATTCTAAATAGCTCTATATCACCCTGAGGAAGACAGGAGCCAACATCCCACCCCGCTACAGGAAGAATCATTGTCATTAAGCATCCCCTGCTTGCTACATGACTCACTTCCACATTTGTCCTTCATTTAATCAATTCTACCTGAGCAATTAATCTTATTGGTTAACTGTAGTTATGTCCCACCTTATGCCTACCTTGTGGGTTCCCATTTTCCCTGCCTTGGACCCATCTAACCTCATGATTTTACTCTATAAAAGTCCCTAAAAATGACAGAGTCTTTGGCAACCCGCTTGGGCCCCCTTCTGTCCCTCAGACAGAAGCTTTCTTTCTCTCAATAAATATATTCTGCTCTTACCCTCTGTTGTTCCTAAAATTCATTCTTCAATTTTTAGAGAACACGAACTGGCACTGGACGTATAGTAGGTTGGGATTTTCATTCCCCCGTATCATTTGGAGGTCTGGGACCATTTTTCCTATATCAAAAGGAAGGTGATATATAATGATGCAGCACTGTAGCAGGGAAGAATCCCCACTTTAGTCAGCTTTATGAGAAGCTCAGAACAGAGAACAGAACTTAGGCTAATGCATTTGTGAGTTTCTGCAAGAAATTTAGATACAAACTTTAAGTCTCTAAGTTTATTCTACTCTATGGCAGTTTGCATATGGATGGTTGTGCACAATTATGGAACAAAACACCCTGCAGCTTGCTGGGTGTTACTCTGAAAATAACCACAGGAAAAAGAATACCTCAGTGTTCTGAATGTCCCTGCTCTATGAATTGAGGAATGGAAAGCATCTGACTTGTCCCTGCTCTATGAATTGAGGAATGGAATGCAACTGACTTGCCATAAGAATGAATGCATGAATTAATTGCATGGTGCCATATCAACATGGAAGTCACTTGAGCTGAATCAAGTTCACAATAAGTCTAAGTGAACAAAGCCTTCATTTATGAAGACTTTGGGGTGTGTGGTCCTATACATATCAGAAGTACAGATCTTATCTCTAGGTTTTTGCTAGTAAAAGGTTGTTTGTGAATAAAAGGTTTTGCAGACTTGATAAAAAGAAACAAACTGCAACTCATTGTATATTTCCCTAAGAAGAACTCCAGTGAACAAGTGTACATCCACAAGCAGAATGATCCTGCACTACAGAGGTCTGGAACATATAATAAGTGGTGCTTCCCAAATTTCCCAGAGAAGGGTTGCAGCACTGCAGCATAGAACTTCCTAAACTTAGTCATCTTTGCGATAAGTTCAGAACATAGAACAGAAACTAACCATATGCTTTCATTTGAGGGCTTCTCCAAGGAACTTAGATGAGTACTTTGAGCCTCTCAGTTTGTTATGGTCAAAGGCAGTTTGCATATGTATAGTTATGCATGCTCAAGGAAAGAAACACCCTGCAGCTTGTTCTGTGTTTCCCTGATAATAGACACAGGGAGAAGACTACATAAATGTCCTGAATTCCAATGTTCTAGGATTTAAGGACAGGAATGAACTTGGAGTGGGGTCTGACTTACCCTTAAGAATGAATGGATGGATCAATTGCACTGAGCCATATCAACCTTGAAGATTTGCTAGCTGAGTCAACCTCAGAATAAGTTTCAGTGAACAAAGCCTTCATTTATGAACATTTTGGGGAGTGTGCTTGTACACATCACAGATCTACAGGCTTTATTTCTCAGTTTTTGCTGTTAAAAGGCAGTTTGCAAATAAAAACCCTTGTAGCCCTGCTAAAAAGAAACACAATGCAACTCCTTGTGTGTTTCCCTAAGAAAGACTCCAGTGGAGAAATGCACTTCCACAAGAAGTATGATCCTGCTCTTCAAACAGGTCTGGAACCTAAAGTAAGTTATACCACCCAATTCCCACAGTTAAGTGAGTGTAAGGCAATAAACATTTGGAGCCTTGTGCCAGAGAAGGTTCCCCAGCTAAGTTAGCCTTGCTATAAGTTCAAAACAGAGAATGTAACCTAACCATGTACTTTCCTTTCTGGGCTTCTGTAAGGAACTGAGATGCGCACTTTGAGTCTTTCAGTTTGTTATGGAAAAAGGCAGTTTGCATATGTGTAGTCATGCATCCTCATGGAAAGAAACAAGAAAGATTTCTGTGTGTTTCCCTGATAACAGCTCCATTGAGAAGAGTACTTCTATGTCTTGGATGCCCCGTTCTAGGAATTGAGGCCTCAAATGCACTATAAGTGGTGCCTGATTTATCCATAAGAATGAATGGATGGATAAATTGCACTGTGCCTTATCAACATAGAAGGTGCCAGAACTGAATCAAATTTAGGCTAAGACTACATGAGCAAAGGCTTCATTTGTGAAGACTTTGGGGTGTGTGCCTCTATACATAACAGACATACAGGCCTTCTTTCTTGGTTTTTGCTTGTTAAAGGTCATTTATGAGCCAAAAGGCAATGCAGCCCTGGTGAAAACAAAGAGCCTCCAATGCATTGCATGTTTCCCTAAAGGAACTCCAGGAGAGAAGTGTACATCCCCAAGCAAAATGATTCTGGACTACAAACAGGGTTCTGGAACCTACAATAAGTGGTGCTTCCCAATTCCCTAATAGCAGTGAATGGAAGTTGATAAAGGGTTGTAGTACAGTGGTAGCAATTCCCCAACTTAATCAGCTTCACTATTAGTTCAGAAATTAGAGCAGAACTTAACCATAGTCACTCATTTGTGGGCTTCTACAAGGAACTCACATGTGCACTGTGAGTCACTCAGTTTGTTATGGTTAAGGCAGTATGCATATGTATGACTAGGCACTATCAAGGAAGAAACACCGTGCAGCTGGCTGTGTACTTCCCTGATAATAGCCTCAGCTAGAAGAGTACCTCAATGTCCTTAATCCTGTTGATCTAGGAACAGAGACCTGAATTTCAGAATGAGTTGTGCCTGACTTTTCCATAAGATTGAATGGGTGGATAAATTGCATTGTTCCATGTAAACATGGAAGGTGCTCATACTGAATCAGGTTCAGGGTAAGTCTAAGTGAGCAAAGCATTCATTTATAAAGACTTTGGAATTTGTGTTTCTATACATAACAGGCATACAGGCCATATTTCTCGGTTTTTGTAAGTAAAAGGCCATTTGTGAATAAAATGATTTACAGCCCTGTTGAAAAGAAAACAAATGTGATTCCTTGTGTGTTACCTTGAGAATAACTCCAGTGGAGAAGTGTATAGCCAAAAGCAGAGTGATCTGGTTCTACAAAAAGGGCCTGGAACCTATAATAATTTGTTCTTCCCAATTCCTCCATAGGAGTGAGTGAAAGGAGATAGAGGGTTGCAGCCCTGTGGCATAGAATCTTCTCCAGCCAAGTTAGCTTTGCTAAAAGTTTAGAACAGAGAACACAGCCTACCTGTATTCTGTCATTTGCATGTTTCAGCAAGGAACTCAGATGTGTGCTTTGACTTTTTCATTTCATTATGGTGAAAGGCAGTTTTCACGTGTATTTTTATGCACCCTCATATAGCAAAACACCAAGCAGCTTCTTGTGTTTTTCCCTGACAATTGCCCCAAGAACAAGAGCACTTCAGTGTCCTGAATGGTGCTGATCTAGGAATTGGGGCCAGGATTGCAATATGAGTGGTAAATGGCTTCCCCCTAAGAATGAATGGATGAATAAATTGCATTGTACTATATAAACATGGAAGGTGCCCAAACTGAGTCAAGTTCCATATAAGTATGAGGGACAAAGCCTTCATTTACGAATAATTTCAGGTGGTGCTTGTGTACATAACTGTCCTGCAGACCTTATTTCTCGGTTTTTGCTTCTAAATGTCCATTTGAGGATAAATGCCTTGTAGCCCTGGTGAAAACAAAATGTGTGCATTTATTTGTGTATTTCCCCAAGAAGAACTCCACTGGAGAAGTGTACATTTACAACCAGTATCATCCTGATCTAGAAATGCAGGCCTGGAACCTTTAATCATTCGTTTTGTCCAATTCCTCGGTAGGAGTGAATGGAATGCCATGTAGGGTTGTAACACTCTGTCAAAGAAGCTCCTCCAGCTTAGTCAGATTCTCTATAAGCTTGGCACACAGAACACAGTATAACGGTATTTTTTTTAATTTTGGGCTTCTGCATGGAAGTGAGGTGCACACTTTTATCGGGGACCTGGCCTAGATCCCCAATCTTCTGAATGAGTGTACTGTGAGGGATTAAATAAATGAGACAAGTTGTATGATTTTAGGGCTCCAAGAGGAGTAAAGCCCCTGTAGAGTTCTTGACTCTGCAGCTATCATGAGGGCTAAGACAAAGAGTTTCTCTGGATCACCCGTATATATTTTCAAATAGACAAAGAGAGGGGATACTGAGGAAGGTGCTGAGGGTGGTGCCGGAACTGAGCAGGACTTGGGAGTCACTTTAAGGACATCTCTAAGTAGGAAGGAATGCCAGAAATGGAGAACTATTTTATCTCTAAAATGGCCTTTATGATGGGACTATGATGCCCTGCAGAGTAAGATGCCTGCAAGGCAGTCTCTATTAACATGATTAATTATGGAGCCGATATGTCCACAGCTGCGACCTTCTTTACCTTGCCTTTTGAGGTATCTCTGACCTCATTGGCCACTACAGGCCTTGGCCAGGACCAGTGATTCATAGAATTTCCTTACTCTGAATCAGCTCCCATCACCAGGCAAGGGGCCTAGGCCTAGGACAGGCTCACAGATAAATAAAATGCCAATTAGTAAATTTTAAATCCTGCTCAGAACTGCTTCGCAGTGGTTTCCAACACACTTTGAGTCTCCCTGGCTATTGTGATGAAAGGCAGTTTGCATATATACAATTGCACATCTTCAGGGAACAAAACAACCAGCAGGTTTTGTGCATTTTCCTGATCATAGCCTCAGATAAAGGGTACCTCAGTGTCCTGAATGCTGCTGACCTAGGAATTGAGACCAGGATTGCAGTAGGAGTGGCACATGATTTACCAATGAGAATGAATGGATGGATAAATTGCATTGTCCCATATAAACATGGAGAGTGCCCAAGCACAGTCAAATTCAGGATAAGTCTAAGTGAGCAAAACCTTCAATTATGAATACTTCTGGCTGTGTGCTTGTGTACTCAACAGTCATAGAGACCTTATCGCTTGGTTCTTGCTTCTAAAAGTCCATTTGAGAATTAGTCTTTGCAGCCCTGGTGAAAAGAAACAGCCTACACCTCGTTGTTTGTTTTCCTAAGAAGAACTCTAGGGGAGAAGTGTACATGCATGAGCGGAATGATCCTGCTGTACAAGCAGAGGCCTGGAACATACATTAATTGGTTCCTCATAATTCCTCCATACCAGTGAATGGAAGGTAATATAGAATTATAACAATTTGTCAGAGAAGTTTAACCAGCTTAGCTTCAGTATAAATTCAGAACAGAGAAAAAAACCTAAAATTACTCTTCCATTTGTGGACTTCTGCAAGGAACTGAGATGCACATTTTGAGGGTCTCAGATTACTCATTTGAAAGGCAGTGTGCCTATGTATGGTTATGCACTGTCATGGAATGAAACAACCCACAGTTTTTGTGTGTTTTACCAATAAGAGCCCCAGAGAAAAGAGTACCTCAATGTCCTGAATGGCCCTGCTCTAAGAATTGAGGCCTGGAATGCAGTATGAGTGGAGCCTGACTTCTTCTTAAAAATCAATGGATGGATAAATTGCACTGTGCCATATCAACATAAAATGTGACAGAGGTGAGTCAAGACCAGGAAAGGTTAAGTGAACATAGCCTTCATGTATGTATACTTTGGGGTGTGTGACTGTGTGCACCAATTCATATAGGCCTTATTTCTCAGTTTTCACTTCTAAAAATCCAGTTGCAAATACAAGTCTTTGCAACTCTGCTGAAAAGAAGCATCCTGCATCTTGTTTTGTGTTTTCCTAAGAAGAACTGCAGTGGAGAAGTGTACATCCACAAGCACAATGATTCTGCTCTACAAACAGAGGCCAGGAAACTACAATGAATAGTGCTTCCCATTTCCCCCTTCAGAATGAATGGAGGATGATATACTGTTCAAACACTGTCAGAGAAGATTCCTCACCTAAATCATCTTCATTATAAGTTCAGAACACACAACACAGCCTAACTGTATGCTTTCACTTGTGGGCTTTTGCAAGGAACTGAGAGGCACCCTTTGAGTGTCTCAGTTTACTGTGGTGAAAGAGACATTGCATATGTATAGTAATGCACACTCATGGAATGAAATAACCCACAATTTTTTGTGTGTTTCACTGATAATAGCCGAGGCAGAAGAGTACCTCAGTGTCCTGAATGGCCCTACTCTATGTAATATGGTGTGGAATGCAGTATGACTGGCGCTTGACTTATCCATAAGAATGAATAGATGGATTAATTGCATTGTGTCATATCAACAAGGAAGGTGATTGAGCTGAATCAAGTTCAGGATAAGTCTAAGTGAACAAACATTTCACTTATGAAGACTTTGGGGTTCATGCTTATATACACATCAGATGTACAGGTCTTATTTCTTGGATTTGCTGGTGAAAGGTTGTGAATAAAATGCTGTTTGCAAATAAAAGGCTTTGCTACCCTAGTAAAAAGAAGCATCCTGCAACTTGTTGTATATTTTCCTGAGAAGAACTCCAGTGAGGAAGCATACAAGCGCAAGTAGAATGATCCTGCTCTACAAAGAGAGGCCTGGTATGTACAATAACTGGTGCTTCCCAAATCCC
>RJWM01029472.1:0-24578 GCA_004363535.1 Dasyprocta punctata
AGGGCCTTGCTCCTGGTTGGGTGGGTTTGCAACCTCTAGGACCTGCTGCACAGGTCGCTCCCCTGAACAATGGATCTCGCGCCTTGTGCTCTGATGGGCAGAGCTCAAGTTCTCTAAGACCCTGCAGCTATGCTGGCCACTCCTTGATGAGCAGCTCTGGGGCTCTGGGCTGGGCTGGGCTCAGTACCTCTGTGTCCTGCGAGGCTAGCCCGGCTTTCCCCTGGTGGATTGTGCTGAAACGCTGGACTGGGTAGAACTTGATCCTCTGCGCAGCTAGTGAGGACTCACTTTCAGAGTGTGTTGCTGGACTCTCTGCCTTTCTGGGTGGGGGTCGGAACCTCCAGGACTCAGGTGGCTAGGCAGAGCACACCCCAGAGTGTGGCACCACCTGGACCTTGTGTCTGGCTGCCATACATGTATTCTTGAAGGTTTGAAAAGGACAAGAATTAAGCCCTTCAAATATTTTAAGTTGTCAGCTATTCAGAAGGAGAAAAATGAGAACCCCTCTCTCACTGGAGAGGAGATAACTTGCCCTTCCTCACAACCCTTAGGCTGCAAACTGGGAAAGATTTCTCTTAATAGATTCTTTTTTGATTATCCATGAAAGTCCAGTTCCCTTCATGGGGACAAATATTTTATTTTGTTTAAATTCTGAAATATATATGCACCCAGGTGAGGCATGCTGCCTCACTCTCTTTGAGACAGAAATAACTCCTGAAATATGGGCAACTTAAAGGTAAAATAGGTACAGCAACGAGAGCTTCTCCAGGGCAGATACACTTCAAAGATCCTACCATTTTTCCTTACCAAAGATAAGGTGCTCCTCTAAGGCCTGAATTTGAGAGGATTATTGCCTGTTATTGATAGTTTAAAGGCACTACGTTTACTTTAAGCCTTTAACAACCTGTGCAACACTCTGAATCTTGGGAGTTTAAAAACTCAGTGTGGAATGGAGGTTGGTACAGTACCTTAGGTTGATAAATGAAACAGTAGTACCAATCCACCTGATGATATCTAATCCATGCACTGACCTTTCTCAGATCCTAGAAGATGCCAGTTGGTCTTCAGTGTAAAATTTAAAATATGCTTTCTTTGTTTTCCTTTACTACAGAGTACCAGTTTCTTTTTACCTTTAAAAATCCTCATTTCCAGGCCTCTCAATTGATGTGGACTGTGCTTCCTTAAGGATTCAGAGACAGTTCTCATCTTTCTGGTTAAGTGCTTTCCCCTGACTTCGCATGTTTTAAATTTTCCCAGGTCACGGTCTTGCAATATCTAGATGATATACTGTTATGTGCCCCCTCAGAAGAGCTTTCTAGACAAAGCATCCATGCTCTGCTGAATTTTCTAGCAGACAGGTGTTATAAGATTTCTAGATCTAAGGTACAACTTTGGAGCTTTCAGGTAAAATATTTAGACCTTATTTTATCCAAGAAAACCTGAAGGGTGAGGGAAGAGAGAATTAAACCAATTATTTCCTTCTCATAGTCCAAGACTTTAAAACAGCTAAGGAGATTCCTAGAAATTGCAGATTTTGTCACCTTTGGATACCAGAATATGGTGAGATTGCATGACAGTCTATAAAAGGAGCCCAAAAGGCAAATACTCATATTTCAACCTGGGAACCCAATTACCAAACTGAATTCTGGAAGCTTAAAGAAGAACTTCTAAATTCCCCAGCCCTGAGCCTACCATCAGGGCACCATTTCAGTTTGTATGGTGATGAAAGGAGGGCATGGCTTTGCGCATGCTTACACACTATCAGGAACCTGCCTGGAGGACATCTGAGTTATGAATTAGACATTGTAGCAAAGGGATGGTCTACATTTCTTAGATCTGTGGCTGCAGTAGCCCTCTTAGTGTTGGAGGCATCTAAGCTGACTTCAGGTAAAGATCTCATTTTACATATGCCTTACAATGGGAGCCTATGGATATCAGATTATCAACCTCTTACATATGAGGCTTTACTTCTTAAATATGAGGCTCTACTTCTAGAAGGATGAGCCATTCAAATAAAGATATTTTCCCCCTTAAACTCTGCCACCTTTCTACCTGAAAAGGAGAAAATTGAGGCTGAAGGATGTGACTGTGAATAGGTAATTCTCCATGTATATTGTAACCAGAAAATACACACCTCTTATTGACCCTGATTTGACTTTCTTCTGTGATGACAGTTTCTTCATGGAAGGTGGGGAAAAAACTGAAATTTACTCACTTGCACCTGGGGCTAGTCCTCAGCTAGCAGAACTCATAGGTCTGATTAGGGCTTTACAACTCAGCAAAGACAAAAAGCCAGTATTTATACTGATTCAAGATATACTTTCCTAGTATTGTATGCATTTGTGGCCATGCAGAATGAAAAATATTATCTGACAGGTGATGGAGCTTCCATAAAGGATCATAAGGAGATAGATGATCTTCTGTTATCTGTCTATATTTCTCCAAAGTGTCAGTAACTCACTATAGAGGGCACCAAAAGGGAGTAAATGAAGTATCTCAAGGTAGTCAACTGACTGACACAGCAGTAAAAGCTGCTCAAGGGTCCTCCCCTTTCAGCCTCCCATTCCGGATTTGAGAAGGGTCCCTTGATTATACTCAGCCCAAATATTCTCAGACAGAAATTGAATGGGCTCTCTCCCATGGGTGTCAGATACTATCAGCAAGATGGTTACAGTCAGAGTGATGGAAAATTGTTCCTTCTTGGTATTAGTCAATGAAAAATCATTACATCTTTACATCAAACCCTTCTTTTGGGAAAAGACAAGACCCAACAGATGGCCTCAAAGTTATTCATAGGAAAGGGACTTTCTCAGACAATACAAAGGCACTCATTGGTCCTACGAACCAATCTGTGATCCTGGCTACACCCTGAATGGATAGGAAGATGCACTCTGGGATTTACATAGTTGTAAGGCAGAAGTGTCAAAAATATCAAACTTATCCCATCTATGACATCGAAGGCCTAGAAGTGTGTTTCACTGTTAAGATCATTTGGCTTCTATTCTCACCCCTTCCCTAGGGTTAGAGGATGTCATGCAACACACTGGGGCCTTACCTAACTACACTCAGTGGGCCTTAAATGACCCTGTGGCTAGTCTCGCTCTCCTGAATGAAAAATTAAAATTAATGAGATAATCTGTCTTCCAAAATTAGATAAATGTTAAATGTTCAACTAGATAAAAGCTAAATGTTGTGTGTACATTCCTGATCCTTTTGCTAATATCTCAACAACTATTCAAGATATTAGAGGCAGGTTAATGCTATATCAGATTCTGACCTTCTTCTTTTTCTCTTTGTGGGAAGATATTAATGGTTCTTCCTGGTGGAAACCTTTGTTGACTACATTCATAATTATCCTGTTGATCTTACTATTGTTTGGCATGGGCATTCTTGTTTCTTTGGCCTTGTCTTCTCCAGAGTTCAAGCTATATGTCTACCAAGGATAAGAACACCTGACATCTAGCAAGGGCCTTAGATAGACCCTCTGTGGAATATCACTGACTGACGATCACAACTATGACTCTCTTCAGCTGGAAGTAGCCAAAACAGTCTTTTTCCCTTTGCCTCCTCAAGGCTGTTAGGGGTAGAAAGCTAAGTTATTTAGAAATAGCAATCACAGAGGGCTGGGTCCTCAAGAGGTCAGTGCAGAAGACAATTATGACTAAAGGTATATTCACTAAAGGCTATGCCACAAGAAAAACAAGAGTTACTACACCAATACACTTCCCCTAGGAATGCGTAACGGTGACTGATATTCTAAATAGGCATCGATCACTTTGCATGGAAGATGAAAGAAAACCTTCTTAACCAACCCTTTCCAGGAATGTTCTTGTCCTTCCCATGTGCACTTGCTATGTGACTTGCTTCCCAATTTGATCCCCATGTAATCAATATTACCTAAGTTGCTGTACTTGCTGTAATCTTATTTGTTCACCATAGTTTTGTCCCTCCTCACAGCCATCCTGTGATTTTTCCGTTGAATCAACATTACCTAAGTGACTATACTTGTAATCTTATTGATTGATTATTGTTCTGTCCCACCTTAGAACCACTTCACGTCATGGTTTTGCTCTATAAAACTCCCTTGAGAAGTGGGGTTTCTGGCCACCCACTCAGGACCTCTTCTGTCACTGTTAGAAGCTTTTCTTTTTCTCAATAAACACTTTCTACTCTTAGCCTCTGTTTTTCCTAGAATTCATTATTCAGTTTTAGAGAACACAGATTCAGTGTATCAGATATTTAGCAAGTTAGGTTAGCCCCTTATATTATTTGAAGGTCCTATATCAGAAAGAATCCACCAACTAGCCAACTAGAGAGAGGTGACTGCATAAAGGAGATACGGTGAGTGAAAACCAGACGGCAAAGTCTAGTTCAAGCTGCCTCCTTGTGTCTACTCACCAAAGTCTCTGACTTACTCTACTCATGGGGCTTGAGATAACGGCACAATACCAGGGAGTAGAAAGTACTTGAACAATTTGGAGAAATCAGGTGACAGAGTGAAATCAGCATGGATTCATTCCCAGTTGCAGCCACTTCATCTGAAACAAAAGAGAAAAATGTGAGCATGCACCTCACAGGACCTCTGGGAAGCTTATAAATGATAAGAACACAGGCCACCCCTGGAACGTTAGGTCTGGTTCCTTGTTAAGTGCTGAGTCAGTGTCACCTTTGAATATTGTAATGCCTGGGTCAACTCAGATAAACAAAGCATTCTGTTTGGGGCACTATGCTTTAACTATAGAACTACAAGAAAAGAAGTTGGAAAAAGGAGAAAGAAGAGGAAGAAAAGGAGCTGCAGGAAAAGAAAAAGCATGAGAAAACAGAGGAGGCAAAGGAAAATAAGGCAGAGGAAGACGATCAGAATGATGAAAGCCAAATGAGGATGTCTCTGGGAAATGAGACGTAATACCTATAGAATAAAACACACAAGGAGCAGGGAAAGTAAAACAAAATTAAGATGCGTTATGTTCATGTACCATCTCTCCACAATGAATGTAATCATTATATACTGTAAACATATACTGTCTCACTCTTTCTCCCTCTTTTCCCTCCTGCTCTCTCTCCCTTTACCTCTCTCTCCAAATAAAATATATATTATAATATATAAATACACAAAAATATATTGTAATATATGCTATGGTTTTTGTTTGGTTGTCCCCCCAAAGCCTCGTGTGGTCATGGTGGGATGGGCCTTTTGAAGGTGGCTGAGTCCAGAGTTTGTGAATGGCTCATGATCCAATGCTGGGATTATGAGTGTGTGTGCTACACCCAAGTGGGTGTGGCCTACATACACTCTAAGGGACAGAAAGAGTTTTCTCTCCATGCTTCTCCCCTTTTTGCTCTTGCTGCCTTTGCTATCTGCCACAGCCACCACAAACAGTTGCCCCTCAGCCAAGCCACCCTGCCTTGGAGCCAGCTGAGTATGGACCAAAACCTGCATGGTGAACAAAATAAATAAATCTTTTCTTCCCTAATTTTGGAGGTTGGGTATTTTGTCTCAGCAATGAGAAAAAAGCAACCAACACAATACATATAAAATGTATGTAAATATATTATAATATGTAATATACATGAATGTGTGAAATGTACATAAATATTAAAATATATAAATATATTACAATATATAATATATATCAGTATATATTAAAATCTTTTTTTTTTTTTTGCGGCACTGGGGATCAAACTCACAGCCTCACGCCTGCCAGACAGGTGCTTCAGTCACTGAGCCAAACTCCCGGCCCTAGTTTTTTGAGGCAGGGTCACACTATGTAGCTCAGGCCAGCCTTACACTCACGTTGTAGTCCAAGCTGGCCTCAAACTCACAATGCTCCTGCTACCTCAGCCTCCCGAGTGCTGGGATTAAAGGCATGCACCACCACACCCGGCTTTAAAATCTTCTTATAAGACACCATGCATATTAGATTATGACCACCACGATGACTTCATTTTAATCTATGTATTCCTCTTAAAGGCCTCTCAACAAATACAGTTAAAATCTGTGTTACTGGGGGTTAAGGACTTCACCATACAAGTATTTTGAGGATGGGATTTATTCCATAACAGCTAATAACCAAAATCCTTTCCAAAAGTCATGTACTCTAAATTCCATCACTTTATTTATGCTGACAATTACACCAGGGGAATGGTGCTATGTCCCAGAATTTATATGTTTTTATTTATTTATTTATTTATTTATTTATTTATTTATGTATTTTTGTGGCACTGGGGGTCAAACTCACAACCTCTTGCCTGCCAGACAGGTGCTTAAGCCACTGAGCCAAACTCCTGGCCCTCAGAATTTATGTTTTATGCTTAGGAAACCCTCTTTTGTCTATGATTCAAGACCATTTTTTCATAGATTCTTCCTTTGTCTACTGAGAATACCTGCCCCAAATTCTTTCCTAGCTTTTTTCTAAGGTAAAATTTGTTAGACAACAGTTGTTGTATTCTAAATTATTATCTGCTTTACTTTTAAAGGATCTTATCATTTTAATATTAATATAAAGAGAGGGCCTTATATCCAGGGCAGTCAGAGCAGCGTATGCCCAAGCACTGGTCCTGCATATCTCTCAACTTCCATTTCCCAGTCTGTACTTCATTCTCTCTGCTCTGAACCCCTTGGGCACTGGCTGCTACTGAAATTCACAAGCATGTTGAATTTACAATTCTCTGTGTATGCAAAAGTCTTCACCCACTTTCCACAGAGTTCATACTTCATTTCATTCCACCCTCAGTCTAAATGTGATCTTCCTAGAGAGGTTTTCCTGACCATCCTGTTTGACTGGAACATCAATAGTCTCTAGGTCAATCTTCTTCAACTTTTATTTCTGACCCAGGCTGAGACCAAGGAGTAGATGGACCCCAAAAGCATCTATCATGGCTGCATGCTTGTCCAGAGGATCTTATAAGCTAATGCAGACATTGTCTTATAATACTACAATCATGTATATGATACATTTATAACCATTGCTAGTACACATAATAAGGTCATGATGACAAGAAATTGTAAGAGCCAACATTTCTTAAGCATTTCATTTTAGGCTGGCTGCACGGTTGGAAGAGCCAGCATACACCTTATAGAAGAAAGAGAAATATAGCAAATAGTGAGAAATAAGAAACAATTCCAGACTCCTCGGAGATCCTCTGACACCCAGCCCTTTTTTCCTCCACTGGCAACATATGAAAAGGAGGAATGGCCATGATGATGAGCTCTGACAGACTTCATCCATCACCTGTCATGCCTGGATAGCGGGCCAAAAACACGTATATGCTGGCACCAGCCATTTAACACAAATCAGTGGTTGTATCTCCAAGGTCCCAGGGTTCCATGATAGCTTCCCAGGCTACGTCCTACTGATACAGTCTGGCAAAGCAAATGTGATTGCTAACTTTATGTGCCATCTTGACTAGGCCCGAAGGTGTCCACATATTTGCCTGGGAGGGCGTACAGTATTGGAATAATTTTAATATTTGAATCAGTAAAGTGAGTAAAGCAGATTACCTTCCCCAGTGTGAGTAGACCAAAATCAATCAAGTGATCATGAATACAACAAAAAGACTCAGCAAGACAACAGTCCTCCTGTCTGAATGATCATAGATATTAATCTTCATCTGCTATTAGACTGGAACTAATAGCATTGCCTCTACTGGGTCTTCAAATTGCTGCCTCCCTCAGCAGACTATGGGACTTCCTAGGCCCCATAGTCATGTGACCCAATTCTGTACATACATACACACACACACACACATACATACACACATTCATACCTATATACACACATACTACAAGCTCTGTTTCTCTGAAGAACCCTGACTAACGCTGCAAGCATGGAATTTCATATGACTTCTGTGACATATTCTCCAGAGAAATAGGACAGCTGATAGGAATGGCACCACAAAGCCACACAGGGACACACAAGGACTGCCAGCAGGGACAGCAGGCACAGCCACCTTCCCAAGCAGGTGACAGTGAAACCCAGCCAGCTATGTCCTAAAATGACTCTACAATTCATTATATGCTGGAAGCTGCTCGAAGGTACTGAGTTCTCATTAACAGCCCTGAGACAAAGCACGTCACAATGGAGGAACCTGGTCAGGTGCTTGTTCAAAGGCCTCTAGAAATGTACTTAGGACACACTAACTAACACTGAAGGTCATAAATCAAGTGCTTAATGATTCCCTTTGCCTAGCAGGGAAAACAATCTTCCAGGACAAATCAACCTTACCAATATATGTAGCCAGTGATTCAAAAACAAATGAAGTGGTAAAACTTAAAAATTGTGAAATTTCATAGCAAACTTGTATTTACAGTTTCCAATAGAAAATAGGAAAATCTGGTGGCTCTGTTTTCCTAAGTTCCATATGGTGGTAGGCAGCTGGATGTGAGCAAAAGTTACCCTTCCAGGCAGACAGTCCGATCTCAGGTTTCCTACAGACTCTAACAGTCTGCTTTGCTCTTTTCTCTTTTCTGGATATCCCTGCATGACCCTACAGGCTTTTGAAATGACTGCTCTCAGGCTATTAGATGCAGCACAAATTCCTTTAAGCAGGCTTGACTCTCTTCCTGTTTCTTCCTCTTTAATTCAGGCAGTGCTAAATTTTATCTTATAGCCCCTTATGGGCTCTATACTTCTGAGTTTTCTTGTTCTCTTTGGAGGAAGAAAAATAAATTAACTCTTGCTGAGATAGACTCAAATTATGTTCTGAAATGTTAAAGGATTTGGCTAGACAAAGTCATAGTGAAAAGGACATGTCATCCTCCCTATAGTTCATGCAATGAAAAAATGGGCTTACTGTTATTGATAGAGGGGGAATAATATTTATTCTGTATGTTTTATTTCCTTACAAGTGAAAGGAGTTCTATTATAAAAATACAACTGGCTTATCTCAAACTTTACTTACTCTTCCCAAAGGAATAATGCATTTCGGGGAGTTTAGAAGAAAGAAATGGAAATGTACACCCCAGCCTTTTTATCTTTTCTCCAATATTCTAGTTTATCTACAGAAACCTTGTTTCCCCTTGTCTCTGTCATGTGGTAAAGGACCCTGCCCCTGTAACAGGTGTAAATAAATCTAGATGGGTAGATAAGTAATCCATACAGCTTCTAGGACAAAGAGCTGGAGCCAAAAGGGAAAGTAGATTTGTGGGGGAAGTTCTGGGGATGGATTTGGATATAATCTTTCAGTTTTAATCTCTTCTGTTTCTCTGTTTTTTGCATATTTAAATTGCTTATTCTGTAGAGGATAATCATCAATCTCTGCCCATCCAGCATTTGATATCTCCAAAATGAGCCAGAATCCACACCTACTCTGGAATCTAAAATGCCAAAGTTTTCCTTTTCCATCCTGCCCTGTAACAAGAAGCCCCCTTCCACTGCAGAATCTGAAACCAAAATTTCCTAGATGACAAAGTTTCTGCCAGCAGTTCCATGGAACTTATAAATACTCATCATCAGAGAATTATATGCAACATTGCTTCTGCATGACAGACTCATCTTACCATCAAAGAAGAAAAGACATCTAAGGAATCGTGTCATATACACTATCACACAAGCACTACTGGCCTTCTGGAGCAGTGAGAGGCTTTTAGAAAACTCAGCTTTGTGGCGGTTTCTATCTTATAATGATGAGTTACAGTTATGCATGCAAAATAGAGTATATACTCTAAGCCAGACCATAATGCATAGGTTATTTCTTCTATAGCCAGAGTACTTTGCATTCCATTTCCACATTCTGGACCTTAATGTTTCAGAAAATTTAGTGTCCAAGAGAAGAATATTCCTCTAGCACACATAGCTTAATTTTCTTTAAATGGAAGCTACGTCACCATCTGCCTATTGAGGCTTCTCTATTAAAGGAACTAGGAAAAATAAGAATTAAGTTGCTGTTTGGGGTGAATACTTTTGACAATTTGGAAGAGGCTGGATTACTTACCCCAAAATAGGGACAAGGGAGATTGCCTCTAAAGCCCAGGACAGCTGTTATTGTACTTCTTAGTGGTAAGCTATTGACTTGTCTAGTGATAAAAGTTAATGAAAGCTAACTTTAGCTCAAGTAAGCAGTGTGCAATGAATTCTTACTCTTTAGTAATGAAAATTTGGGTCACTCAACTAAGTGAGAACATCAAACAGTTATGGAGCTGGCTGAGGTCAAAGGCAACAGGAAACAAGTAGTGAACTAATAATTTCATAAATGCCAAAGGTAGCCTTGTAAATATTCACAGCAACCAGTTCTCAGCATCTACCAGCACTTTTTCTTTGTTGTCTTGCATATACACAAACACATCAAAAAATTAGTCAATGTGTTTGTGTACACGCCAGACTAATTTTTTTGTTCACTGCTCTGCTATGCTTTATAAGACATAAATGAATGTTATCTTCACAAATTATTCCCATAGAATATAGAATATTGAAATGGGAATGTGACTGGATTAGAGTAAGTATGGAAAACAAGGGAACACTGTTATAGTTTGGGTTTGGAATGTGCCCCAAAGGCTCACGTGTTGAAGGTTGTGTCCCCAGGTCGTGACACTATCAGCAGGTGGTGGAAAGTTCAGGAAGTGGGCTGATTTGGAGGAGGTGGGTCTTTGAGGCCACACCTTCAAAGGAAATATTGGGATTTCCTTCAAAGGAAATATTGGGATCCTGATGCCTTCCTCTTGCCATTTTTGCTTCCTGGCTGCCGGGAGGGATGCAGTCTTGCTCTGGCATGCCCTCTTTGCCATGATGTCTCTTCCCATAATGGCACGACTTGCCAGAAGCCTAGAAGCAATGGAGACAGCCTACTGTGAACTGAAGTCTTGAAAACTGTGTGCTAAAATAAACTCTTCCACTTTTTGAGGTCTTTCTCTCAGGTACTCTATCACAGTAACAGAAAGCTGACTAACACAGGCACACTAGCCCCAGAGTTGGGTTTAGCAATTGAAATGACTTTGTGTTGGCTTCTTCATGAAAGGAGACAAAAAGGTTTCCAATTTTATGAGACATATTTTCCTCATATTAGGTGAGATTTCTGCTGATCATTTTTGTGTCAAAAGTGAAGACAGGAAATTAAAGTTAGCATGATGATGCTGAACAGCCAAACCATGGGCATCTGTCATGACAGTTGACTATCCAGGATATAAACCCTCTCATGTGTGGAGAATTGGTACAGTCTGGTAGTTGAATGTCTCCTGAAGATTACGTATCAAAGGACTAGTCCTCACAGTGGGTTATTGGAAGGTGGTGGAAATTTTAGGAGCTGGAGTGTAAGTTCCTTAGGTCAGTGGGGCTGTGCCTTCAAAGGGGATTCTAGGAAACTTACCTCCTCTTTTTCTAATTGATTTCTAGTCAGTAAGTGAGTGGTTTTCTCTGCCACATGCTCCTCCCCATTGCCATTTGACATTCCCACCAGTTGTCCGAATACAAGAGTCCACCCAATAATGGACTAGAACCTCCAAGCATGGGAGCCAAATAAATCTTTTGTCTTTTAAATTAGTGATCTCTATATTTCATTACAGTGACAGAATTTTAACACAAAAGTCCACCCTTAACCTCCTCCTCCTATAATCTTAAAATGTTGTCTGTTTTCCCACATACTCTAACACCTGGATATTTGACCTCAAACTTGCCTACCAGGTACACCACACCAGATTTTGAACTGGAAGATTGTGATGAAAAATAGCAGGATGTCTCTGAGTGCCATTTGGGATTGGGATTGGTGGTGACAGAAGTGGTAGAAGGCACCCAGAATGACCGGGGGGGGGAGCAGTATCCAGAGTTAGCAAATAGTACTTGTGACAATACAGTACTCTTATCAGGGTTACAAGCAGTAGCCCAATGACACCACATCAGGCCAATTTCAGTGTGACTTGCCTATAGTCACTGAGCTGAAACCTTAGGTTTTCCTGATTATTCTGTGAGATACCCAGTTATCTTTTGCTGAATTTTTAAATTTAAATCCACCAGACTTAGTTTCTATTGCTTAAAATTTAATGCCCAGATGGATGCATAGCATTCATTCAGTGAATACTAACCATATGCCGGGCACTGAACTAAGCATTATTAGATACCACCAGTACAACAGTGACCTGATGCAGATATGGCTGCTGGCTTCGTGTAACTTACAGTTTATAAATGGAGAGAGTAATTGAATAATGACACAAGTATACTTGATGTTGGTTCTGTTGTCTTTGCCACATTTAAGGGTCCCTTTTTCCTGATATTAAAGCCTAAGTATTTCTGACAAAGGTCTTATATCTAAAACATATAAAGAATTGAAAAAAATCAGACTCTCCAAGTCTAAAGACCCAATCCAAAAATGGGCAACTAAGATAAATAAACATTTCTCAGATGAAGTGCAAGGTACAAATAGATATATAAAAATGTCCAACATCCCTGATTATTAGAGAGATACAAATTAAAACAATGCTGAAATTCCATCTCACTCCAAAAAGAATGGCTAGCATGCAAAAAATCAACCAATAACAAATGCTGGCAGTGTTGTGTGGAAAAAGGAACACTTCTCCACTGTTGGTGGGAGTGTAGACTGGTGAAACCACTGTGGAAATTAGTGTGGAGTTTCCTTAAAAAACTAGGAATAGAAGCAGATCCCCCTCCACCTGCCAACCACTGCAACCAGGAGGCTGCTTACTGCAGGCAGCCAGTGCTGTCAGAGAGAGCCAGCAGATCCACCTCTGCCTGATGGCTGCTGACAAGAGAAAGCTTGCATCCTGTGGGCAGCCAGTGGGAACAGGGACACGCAGCCAGGTAAGCCCCATACACTTCACCCACAGGCCACCACTGGAGGCCCTTACTTCCTTTGGGCAGCCATCACCTGCTCCGAGAATCAGACAAACACACCCCTGTGTGCCTGCCACCATTGCAGGAGTCCCAGAGTAGACATGCAGGCTGAGAGAAGCAGCCCCACCAACACGCACCCCTGGCCATAGGGGAAGCCCCATTGTAGCTGCACAGGTTGAAGAAGCCTGCTCCATACCCTGCTACATCCCTGTAAACCCAGGGTCAGAGGAACACAAGTGCCTGTCCCATTCACCTACACCATGGAGAGGGAGCCAACATGGGAAGTGCCTGGGACCCAGCAACCAGCTTGTTGGGAGGGACCCAGGAGAATGTCAAGATGAAGGACCAAAAGGCAATGTCAGACCTCTAGCCCACACAGAATGAGTCTGGGAGACAGTCATGGAAGAAAATGGAAGTCACACACCTGAAACCTCCAAGAAGACAACAAATGAAGTAAAGAAAACTTCATGAGACTGTAAAAGTAATCAAATCAGAAATAATGTCTCAGGTAAAAGAAGAAATGAAAAACATAATGAAATAATTGCTCAGTATATCTAAAGAAGACATAGATAAAAAAAAGAGGAGCATAGGAAAATGATGGAAACCTTGAATGAACAATATAGAAAGGAATTATGATGCATGAAACAGATTCAAAGAGATATCCAGGAAATTAAAAACTCCATTAAAAGCTGGCAAAACCAGCCGGGCGTGGTGGCGCATGCCTTTAATCCCAGCACTCGGGAGGCTGAGGTAGGTGGAGCGTTGTGAGTTCGAGGCTGGCTTGGGCTACAACGCGAGCGCAAGACCGGCCTGAGCTACACAGTGCGACCCTGCCTCAAAAAACCAGGGCCGGGAGTTTGGCTCAGCAGCTTATGTGCCTGTCAGGCAGGCGCGGGGTTGTGAGTTCAATCTCTGGTGCTGCAAAAAGAAAAAAAAAAAAAAAAAAAGCTGGCAAAACCATTTGAAAGAGACTAAAGATAAACTTTCAGACCTTGAAGACAGGATAGCAGCTAGCAATCATGAAAGAAAAGATCTTCTAAAAGTAGTAAAAAGCCAGGAAATAACAATTCAATGGCTGCAAGATGATGCAAAGAGAAATAATTTAAGAGTGATAGGTATCAGTGAAGAAGTAGGGGTCAACGTAAATGAAATAAAAAGGCTATTTACAGAAGCAATAGCAGAAAACTTCCCGAACATGGGAAAAGGGTCTGGTATACAGATAAGAGAGGCATATAGGACTCCAACTAGCCATAACCAAAGTAAATCTACACCCAGACATAATAATCAAGATCCCAGAAATTCAGCACAAGAACAGAATATTAAAAGCTGTTAGTGAAAGAAACAGATCACTTATAAAATGAAAATCCACCAGAATCATGGCAGACTTGTCAACACAAACCACCAAGTTAAGAAGAGTTTGGAGTGAATTGTTTCAAATCCTGAAATAAAACAACTTCCAACCCAGATTGATGTACCCTGCAAAACTATCTTTCAAAATTGATGGAAAAATAAGATACTTCCATGATAAAGAAAAACTGAAGGAATTCATGACCACCAAACCAACCCTACAGAGAGTGCTGAAGGATATTCTAGAGAGAGAGAAAGATGACCATGGTCCCAGGAGCAGCAACAGAAGAAGATCACCAAATAGGACAGGCAATTGAATGAAGGGGAAAAGTGGAGGGTCCACAGCAGGAGGATAGCATGGCACAGACAAACCAATGTATGCTGGCTGTAACCATTAATGGAGATGGCCTCAATTTAGCAATAAAAAGAAACACAGGGAGAGTGGAACAAGAAACAAGATCCATCAATATACTGTATACAAGAAACACATTTAACTCAAAAGGAAACTCATAGACTGAAAATCAAAAGGGAGGAAACTATTGTTCCATGTGACAGGAGACCAGAAAAAAGCAAGGGTAACTTGCCCATCAACCACAGAATGGATAAGAAAGATATAGTATTTTCTTGCCTGGGAAAGCTACCCAGTTATAAAGTAGGATAATCTCAAGGCTCTTGTAGGTAAATGGATGCAACTGGAGGTCATGTTCATGGGTGAAACAGTTTGAACTCATCCAGGTGAACACTAGCATAAAAAACAGAAGGAGTTAGTGGTAAAAACACAATAGATATTATAAAAGTGATAGGGGAGGTATCACCTAGGAGGAGAAGGTGGTAACCAATGTTAGTTTCTTATTGTCATGTGTTGAACTCTTGTAATGTTTTCACAATTTTGTTAGGTTTGGTTTTGTTCTGTCTTGTTTTGTTAGATTTTACTGTGTCTGATGGTCTGGGTGGCTATTTTGAACATAATGGGATGCATTATGGTAATCTTGGTTGGTTTCCTATTATCTTGTTTTGAAGTCCTATAATGCTTTCATTGTTTAGTTTAATTGGTTTTATTCTCTTTTGTTTTGCTTGATTTTATTATGGATGATGGTATGAACATCTATTCTGAAGAAAATGAGACATTATAGTAACCATTATTCACTTCCTGTTAACTGGTTTTGAAGTCCTGTAATGCTTTCATTCTATTGTTTTGATTGGTTTTAGTCTGTTTTCTATTATTTGATTTCATTGTGTATGAGGGTATGGACAGATATTATGGTAGCCATTGCTGATTTCCTGTTATCTGGTTTTGAAGTCCCATGATATTTTCATTCTTTTGTTTTGATTGGTTTTATACTATTTTGTTTTGTTTGATTGTATTGTGTATGAAGCTATGGACAACATTTCAAAGAAAGCAAGAGCCATTATGGTCGCCACTGTTGATTTCCTATTGTCTTGTTTTGAAGTTCTGTGTTGCTTGTATTATTTTGTTTTGTTTCTTTCTCATTAAAATAAAAAAAAATTTAGAAAAAAACCCTAGGATTAGAGGTCCCATTTGATCCAGCTACTCTCCTTATGAGAATCTTTCAGGAAGAATTAAAAACATCATACCACAGCAATATATAAGCACCCATGTTTATAGTAGCACAGCTTGTAATATCTAAATCCTGAAAACAATCCAAATGCCCATCAGCTGAGGAATGGATAAAGAAGATTTTGTTTTTAATTATACAATGGAGTACTGCTGTGCTGCAAAGAATAAATTTGAGACATTTCTAGCTAAATGGATGCAACTTGAGACCATACTCTTAAGTGAAATAAATTGGACACGCGTGAACATCTCATTGTCTTCCTAGTGTGAGAAACTGAAAGAGTAAATAAGGACCAAAACCCATAATAGATATTGTAAAATGGAAAGAAATTGTTCAGAAGGAAAGAGGAACTAGGATAGGAGGAGGGGGAAAGGAAGGAAAGGAAAATGGAAAAAAACTATTTTAAAAGGGATAAAATGGAGGCAATGCTTTGTAATTAGGGAGGGGAAGGGGAGTTGAAGGGAGGAGATGGGATTATGAAAAAAAAGGAATCAAAATATATCATGTACAAGTACAAATCCCCCTTGTATGATGAATATATATAGTACCAATAAACTTTTAAAAAAAGAGAAAAATTTTATTTCTGAGTAGGAGTGGGGTGAATTAGACATAACTGGTATTTTCTTCATACCTTTCTGCATTTTCCACATCCTCTATAATTAGCTTGCATATCTTTTGAAAACATGTCTTTTTCACTAGACAAATTATACTTTATTCTCCCGTAAGAATCACTGGAGTCCTCAAAGATTGTTAGCTAATGCAGTCAAAAGCTGCTTTTCCCAGCCGGTGTCATTACAACACTAGTTGGGAGCCAGAGTTTATGTGAGATTTTACTAAATTTATTAGCATAACATATCTTAATATTATTTAGAAGACATGCATAATTGTCTTGTTAGCATAGTTATAAAACAAGTAAAGCAGGTGAGACTAAAAAAGATTTTTTTGGATATTAGGATAAATAACCTTGGTAGAAAGCTACTTTTAAAGATTTTTTATTAAATTAGACCATGTTTACACTGACCTATTAAATGTCTAAACTCTGGCACTTACCCAGTTATGTAAAATTCCACTGCTTTACCTCTGTAGTGTATGAAGAGTCAAAGCAACAGAAATCAATGACATTTTTCTCTCTTTTCATTCCCCACAGCTCATTCTTCATGCTGTGTTTGTTTATCTGAGTCATCTAATGATCCCTTATGTTCAGAGTTCTGCATTTCACCGATCTTGCCTTTGGTGGTGCCATTTAAAACAGCACAAACCGCACAGAGGTTTTAAAAAATTAGTTCAAAATCAAGTTTAAGAGCAAAAAGGAGAATTTTAATTTGTCATTTTTCATGAATCATTGGGACTTTCTCTGGCCAAGTAATCCCTTCTTTTGGAGATGAAATCTTTTTTGTTTTGCTGTCAAATCTCCATTCTCACAGTCTTCTTTCTTCTCTTCCTTTCTTCTTCTTCATTTCTTTGTGAACCACTCACTTAAAAATGCTTTCTCCATTGTTATTAGCAATCATTTATTCACCAAATTCTATAAGCTATCTCTTTCCCTACTGGAGACTTCTGAAGGTTAAGATTTCCATCGCCCTTAAAAAAAATAAACCCAAAAATCCTGAAATTGACAGTTGGAGGGAACAAAAGTCACACGAAAGAAAAGCTAGATCTAGGAGCCCTCGCCTCGGTTCTCCTGAAGTTCCCTTTCCTGTTTGAGAAATTCCTTTTCAACACACCTTATCACAACCAATATAAAACTGGCAGGATTGAACATACAACAAGGTGTGGGGGGAAATACTCAGCTCTGACCTTTATACATGATCCTTTCCTCCTCTTCTATAATATCACAGACAAAACTGTTTTCTTCTACTGCTATAATTAACTTTTGGTCGTCTCACTCTATTGCAGCTCGCATTCTGGATTGGGTGTGGACTGATGTAGGCTATGGGTCCATTGTCTGTCACTGGATGGAGGTGACACTGTTCAGAGGTAGATATTTATTGGGCAGATGCTCTAGTGGTACCCAGTGTGTTTGTGGCCTGAAATGGATAAAATTTTAAAATGAATTCCTCCCCTATATGACAAAATATTTATATAATAATAATAATCAAATATGGTATCAATTAATTTAAGAATAATTTTATATTAAAATATTACTCAAAGGTAGGAAAATAGCTCATGTATTTACAATAATGTACAATTATGAAATCATATTATGCCTCTCAGTTCACAATATGCCATTATAAATTTAAAACACAAGCAAGAACTCCAGGTTGTCACAATAAATTGAGATACAGAACAGAAACAAGTCAGGTTTCTTAGCCATGGTGCTATTATTGTTTATTTCAATATTTTTTAAATGCAAGGATGCATTATGCCACAGTGTTGAAAAACAGAAACTAAATCAGAATCAAACGTGACCAATTCAGAATACCTCAGAATTCATGAGTGTGTGTTCCTATGTGCTAAGGCCCATTTTCTTCTTTTTCTGAGACACGGTCTTACCATGTTGTCCAGGCTGCCCTTTATCCATGGGCTAAAGCCATCCTCTGCCTCAGTTGCCTGAGTACCTGGGACTGTAAGTGTGTACTACTATGCCTAGCTAAGGCCCAATTTTAAAATTTGAATTTCCTTGAAGTAACTTCCATATAGAACATTATGTTTATCCAAGGATAAGCATAAAAAACAAGATAATTACATATAAAAATTTAAAACTCAGCAGTAACCACAGGCACTGATTAGAACTAGACCAACAAAAGACTTTTTTTTGGAGTATTTCATCACTGTCATTGTTTACAATAGTAAGGATGCTGTGAGACTAAAAAGCAAACTTTTAGTTGGTTTTATTATTATTGTTAAATTTTCTATAAAGAATGCATCATTTTACAGCCTGAATCTGTGATGATCATATGTACCAAGGTTTGGTAAGACAAGAGAGTGTCCTCCCTGACCTCCTATCTAATAAACAAATCTCTCTACTCAAATTTCTTCTCATCATAGAACACTATCATTTTGTTTTATAACACTTACAATGTATGTACTTGTTCATGTACTAATTTATTGTCTACCTACCACACTGTAATTACTATGGATTACTGACAATTGTGTCCTGGCATTTAGCAGAATGTCTGACAGATAATAAGCACTCAATACATCTTTGAATGAATTAATGAATTAGTAACCGGGACTTTTTGTTCGGTTAGCAGAGATAATAGGGATGAGATCATATGATACCAGCTGGTAGTTCATGCAAAAATGAAGCTGTGAATGTGCTATATCCTGGTATGCCCTGGCCAGTAAACTTACTCTTATTGAAACCACGAGAGGCAAAAGCATATGAATCAGATGTCCAGATAAGGAGGTCTACAAATGTTAGGAAGGTCAGGAGTTGGCATTGGCTGGATCAGTGCTTTCTTTCTTTTAGTAATATAGATGTGAAACCAAACCAAGATTGCTTAGTGAAGGGGTCAAGGGAACTAAGTATGTTCTTAATGACTTATTTGAAAACAGTCTTTAATAGAGAAGAGAAAAAGAAATGGGAATTTAGGAGCAATGTCTCATGTTGCTAAAAGATGATATAAAAGATATAGACATTAAAAAAAACCCTCTGTGTTCCGGGAAGGTGTACACTAGGAGTGCACACCATGATTCTCCTCTATTTGCTTTTTCTCTGCTCCTTTCTTTACATATTAAAAGAGTCCTTTACCAAGATAGGTTGGCAGCCACTTCTGTGATAAAAATCAGGGGTCCAGGAGAGTGCTAGAGGGAGAAGGAAAAAGACGGTGGTAGCCATAGCCAGAGGATGAAGCAATATGTGCGGTCCTGCTGGTTCTCTGGGTGGTAACCTCTGCTGTGAAACTGAAAAGTCTGCCAACACATTCTCAGTCAGGCAGTGAAGACGAAGCAGGGAAATACAGTGATCAAATGTTAAGAATGGAGCCATGCATAGTGTATCAGAATTTCCAGGCTCTTCACAAAGAAACTGTCAATTCCTGGGGGTGGGCAGGGAGCAGTGTATTTCCTGAGATTAAGTGAAACACCCCAAGAGGTGAACATTGGATAGCAATGACTAGTTATATGAGATGCAAAACTCTCAGTAGCATTTTTTGCTTTTCCAGAGCTCTGATTTCATTATAATAACTTCATTTGACCATATATTCATTACGCTGATTCCCCAGATTCTTGCATGGGTCACAAGCTTGTTCTTCAAAAATGGTGTGAATTAATTCCTGAAACTGACTGAAGCTTAGTGCTGTGTCTCAAAGGGACTACACACAATAGTATGATATTTCTAAACACAAGGAAGAAATTTTTAAATGTATACACAAGACTTTTTCAAGAAACACATCCAATACAAACTCTTGGTAAAACAACAGACTCACTGTTTACTTGGATAAAATGGATAACTGTGGGACAGGGGAGAATTTAACAGGTGATTTTAATGAAGAAGATGCTGTGAAGCAGAATTCTCCTGCATTCTGATATACAGTGAAGTTAGAATATTGCTCAGTCCATGACTGAACAATCAATTTGCCAAGGACTTTGTGGACCTCTTTTCTGTGTGAAGATGTCCATAAACTAATAGACTTTCTTAAACTGGAATCAGCAAGAGGATGATTAATGAGCATGCTAAAGTTCAAGATCCAGTTAAAGAGAAAAGCTTCACCAACTTGCGAAAGTCTTTAGAGGCCATAATTTCCTAGGAACCCTAACTAGATAGAGGTAGGACTGAGCTATGCCAAAAGCAATAGCCATTCATATTCATGTATTTTCCCCTACGAAGAAACAAAAGAACATTGCTACTTGTAAAAATAGCATAGAAAATAGATCTTCAACATAGGAGACTCTCATAGCAAATTTGCATTACTATAACAAAATACCACAGCTGGGTGTCTTAGTTACTTTCTCGTTGCTGATACACAATGCCTGACACACACAAACTAGAGAAGGAAAGGTTTATTTTGACCCACAGATTTTAGAGGTTTCAGTTGATAGTTAGCTGGCTCCAAGACAAGGAGGCATGGCAGAGGGGAACACAGGAGAATTCCTTATGCATAGTAAGCAAGACACAGAGAGAAATCAAGAGAGAGAAGATACCTTTCAGACTACACCCATATTGACCCATCTCCTCCAACCAGGCTTCCCCTCTCAACATCACACTGAGATATAAATTCAGCAGATTAATCGTCTGATAAGTAACATGATCCAATCACCTCCCCACAGCTTCATCTATCGTGCAGGAGGCTGGGAGGTATCTAAATACAAACAATAGCACTGAGTAATTTATAAAGAAGAGAAATTCATTTTTTTGCAATTTTAAGGACTTATAAATCCAAGAAAGTGCTGACATTGGTGTCTGATGATGCCTGCTTCTTGTACCCTCACATAAACAGGGCAAAAAGGGCAAAAGGGAAGAACATCGTGACCCTACATCAGAGGACTGGGAGGGCAGGAAGTAAAGTCACTGAAGCCTCTTTTATAAGGGAAATAATCTCATGAAGTCAGAGTCTTCACAGCCTCATTACCCTTTGAAGACTATCCTCCTTAATGCCATCACAATGGGGATCAAGTTTAAATATGAATTTTGGTGGGGATGCAGTCAAACCATGGCAGAAACATACAAAAAGTGAATGTATGAGTATTTGAAATTTTTGAGTTTGGACTGTAAAGACAGTGCTGAGACTTCCAGTTCTGAGAAGAACAGAATAAAAAAGGTGACCTGCAGGCATCACGGGAAGAGGCAGCTGGTCCCCATGCTTTGCAGCCTCACAACTGCAAAAGTGAATGACTTTGCTTGGAGGAGAAAGCCTCAGAGCACCAGGTTCCAGAATGGTGGTGGTGGCTGTACCAGGCTCCAGAATGGAGACAGCATAGAGAATCTGCTCTTCAGAATCAGGTTTTGAGTGCCCAGCAATCCAGGCACTCGACTCCTACAGCCAAGAGAGAGGAGAGCCTGGCTAGTGGTCCAGCCGGCAGCAGATCTTGGCATCATCCACGTGGTGCAAGGGTTTTGAGATTAAAAAGGCTTCCACCTCGATTTTAGAAGGCGTGGGAGGCAATGCAGTGTGCCCTTGAGAGGGCAGTGTGTGAAGCTGTGAGTGTGAAGCCAAAGATTCAATGGAGAACCCAGAAGTTTGGAAAAGTCAGGAGCATGGATCATCTAAGGAAACCTGCAAGGAGGGAGCAAAGACAGCCCAAGAGAGAAGCTGTGGAAGCTCAAACCCCTGGAAGTGCCATGGAGGTGGAGTTACACAAGCCTTTTGGAGCTCACAACCAGATTGCTTCAGATGGTGCACATGGAACTATGTGACTGAATGTTTGCCCTGCTGGATTTTGGACTTGCTTTTGTCCCAATCCTTTGTATGCTCCTGTTTATAACTTTTGGAATAGTAATGTTTATCTTGTGCCTTTGTATGTTGGAAGTGTTTAACTTTGTTTTCATTTGTACAGGGGTATATAGCTAAGAGTTTACCTTCCATCTTGGAGGAGACTTGGGACTTGAACTTTTCAGCAATGCTGAAACTGTTAGGACTTAGGCAACTCTTGCAGATGGACTAAATGTCTTTTGCAAAAAGGGATGTGCATGAGTCTTGGGGGTTCAAGGACAAAATGTTGTTTCTAACATAACATAATGTTGATAGGCTTAATGCTGATTCTTAAGGATTGTTAAACTGTGTTATAATGTTCAAGTTGCAAAATGTTAAGAATAAGTATGCCTTTGTATCTGGAGTTTGATTTAAAGAAATATTTCTGGTTTCCAAATTGACAAGGGGTGGATTGTTATGGCTGATACATTGTGTCAACTTGAAAAGTTTAGAAGTTTAACTGAGAGACTCAGCAGGGAGCCAGGTTTCTTACTTTGTAAATATCCTCATCCTGTGCAAAGGAGTGCTGGCAAAGAGATTTTGTGAGTGCTACATCTGCCCTGGGGCTGGGTGGTGGCCTGCATACCTTATCAGGGAGAAGAGGCTTGTTTTCTCCTTTTTACTCTGGCTGCTTTTGCTCTGGCTGCTGCCTTGAAGTGTTGCCCCTGTGCCATGCCACCCTGCCTTGGAGCCAGCTGATTATGGGCTGAAACCAAAAACTGTAAGATAAACAAACCTTTCCTTCCCTAATTTTGGGTGTCAGGTGTTTTGTCTCAGCAAGGAGAGGAAGTAACCAAGACACCCTCTTTCCTAAATCATGGCCAGTGAACATACCAAAGCATGGCTTTATCTAGAAGAACAATTCACATGCTATATGGTCAGATAGAACTAGTATAGAATGCTGGTTCTGCCTTGTCTATGCCTCAGTTTCCATGTCTGTAACATGTGGGTAATGGATACCTATCTCATCAGTGGTAATAAAAAATAAATGACATACTATGTTAGAATAGCTTGTTTTGAGAAATACCAGTTCAGTTCACAAAAATTCTCTTAACTGTGTCCTTTACTCATTGGTGTGGTTTCCTTGCATTTCAGTTTGTACTGTCCATCTGTGGTAGGCTCATTGCATTGATGACCTTGATTAATGGCCTCCTAATAGCTACTATCTTCACCCTTGGCTTTCTATTCCCTCCACTCTGATGATAGGCACTACTGCATGGCTTCTTTTGGCAATTGGGTGTTGGTTTATGAAACCAAGCCTTGAAAAAGTGCTCTAATAACACCAGTACTTTGGAACCCCGTCCCTATTATGTGAACACCTCCAAGTTGGCTTTATGGTGGATCATGTCTAAATTTCCCACAGGGACTCATCCTAAACAAGTCACACCCAAGGCAACCTACAGACCAAAAGCAGATGCATAGATGTGTCCAGCAAAGTTCAGTCAAGTCAGGCCAGGTCAGTAGGACCATCCAGTTAAGACATGAACTCATGAGAAATAATCAATGGTTGTCATTTTAAGCCTCTGTGTTTTGGGACAGTTTGTCACGTAGCATTATTGTGGCAATAAATAACTGATGATTTGTTTTGCATCTACAGTGGAATGGAACAAGATGGGTGAGCTATATCAATCAGGTCCACTTGGGAATTTAGAGCTAGGGTCAACAAAGAACTGTTCAATCTGGGCTTGTGTTTTGTATACAGAAAATAATAAAATATGAGAGCTATGGTATGACCATCTTTGGTTGCACAAACTGCATGGAAAATAACCAGTCTATAGAGAAATGTGAGAAAGATACATTGTCTTCCAGTGTTCCTGATGAATTTCCATTTTATAATTCTACCTTTTTCAGTTTTCTGCATTCCTGCCCATAATCCTTCTATCTTTATACCAGTTGCCTTCTTTTTGTGTCTAGATTTAAGATAGCTTAAAATAACTTCTGATTACTGCAAATCAAAGATATGTTTAGATATGGATTTTTAATCTAGTAGATTGTCTTGTTCTGAAGGGCACTTAAGGAGCAGTAGCTCTAAGATCTGCTAATTTCATCAACTAGGTAACAGTTTGCTTTTCTTATATTTAGCCCAGGAATGCTCTAGTCTTTAACTTCCATTACACATATAATTACATGTATTCTATTTTTTCAATTATAAAATGCCATTATTTGCATTGTTGATTTAATCATAGCTGTTGTGGGTAACAAGGAACTCAATAAATGTATTTCATAATTCAAGAACTAAACAAAAAGAACATATTTATCTATGAAATTACAGTGTAGTTTCTTCTTAAATATCACAATCTAATTTTAGGCTTTTTAAACATGTAGCACCCAAAGAGGTGTGTATAATCATGAATGATATACTATTTTTCATGAATTTGATCTTGATGTCAATTAAAACTTTGATCTGATAGTCAAATGTTGAGGATCATCAAAGCTTATCAGGGCTTAAATTAAACTCAAGTTCATGGCATCATGAGAACTTGGGTTTTTTGCTTGTTTGTTGGTTGGTTGGTTTTGTCTTG
>RJWM01029473.1:0-24424 GCA_004363535.1 Dasyprocta punctata
ATCTCCAGAAGGTGTGGCTCTCAGAAGTCTCCCTGGATCCGGTTAGTGCAGCTTCCAGGAATGAAGCGGCCAGCGATAAGAGTGGCTCCAGTGGCTGCAGCAAACTTCAGCACAGTCCCCTGGCTGGGGCTCCTAGAGGATATTGTAATAGGCAGCTAAATTAGATAAAAAATATTAGAGGCAGTCAGATAAGGCTGGGCCCTCGAAGGAACCAGTGACTCACAACCATGGGGGAGACGGGCACCTCTGCTCTGGGCCAGACCTCAAGACAAAAGATAAAACAAATGTGTCCACATACTTCCTAAGGATAAACATCAAGGACTGATATTCTGAATAGGTTTCTGTCACCCTGAGGAAGCAGAAAGAGCCACTAACCCCCTACAGAAAGAGCCTCTATTCTGTATTTATGCCCACTTGCTATGTGACTTGCTTCCCCATTTGATCTTGATTTAATCAATTTTACCTGAGCAATTACATGTGTAATCTTACTGGTTGATCATAGCTTTGTCCCACCTTGCGATTTCCCATTTTTCCCCACCTTGGACCTGCCATATCTTGTGGGTTTGCTCTATAAAAATTCCCAGAAAAGGCAGGGGCCTTGGCAACCCACTCAGGACCCCTTCTGTCTCTCTCTCAGACAGAAGCTTTCTTTCTCTCCATAAATATATTCTGCCCTTGACCTCTGTTGTTCCTAAATTTCATTCTTCGATTTTAGAGCACATGAACTCATACCGGACACCTAGCAGGTTGGGATCTTCTTTCCCCTTCTGTATGACACTGACACCAGCGAGGTTTTCAGTCACAACTGTGGCTCAGGCTACCAGCAGAAGCTTCTCCCAATTCCTCTTCAGACTTCTGATGTAGATCCCATCACTTTGCCTTTTGTGGGTACACTGTGGCATCTGGAAATCCAGGTTTGTGCCTCCTAAGTGGGTTCCTGCTGGAAGGAATTTGAGGACATCCTCCTCCCTCATCCACAGGACCGCAAGGGCTCCAGACACTGTGAAAGTTTCCCTTTCAGTTAGGATGGAAGTCGAGAACAACACCATATGGATCTCTCCCCAGGTGGTACAGAAAGGACGGAACCAGTGTTCTCAAGACAGAATGTTGTATGCACATCCCTGATTTCTCTGTGTCACATAAAGTTAAAAACCCAAATGAATGCCTTATCTGATCCTGTCTTTCCTCTAGGAGACACATGGTTTCGGTTTTGTTGGCTTGATTCCCTGGGCTTCTGGTGGCAAAGACTGGTGGTTACTATCATTTGCATGATTGCTTTCTGTCTCTTCATGCATGGGCTTCTACTGCAGCTGTGAGCTCTGCTTGCAGCCTAACATACGGCCTCACTGCACACCACCTGCACACTGCTACAACCCTGCTCAGGCTCGGGTCACACGCAGAAGGTGCAGGGACAGTGGATGAGACCGGAAGGGCAGTTGGAGAAAGGCTGGAATGTATGGCTTTTCCTTGATCTGCGGGGAGTACCTTGAGTCATAACCACCATGATTGCCCCTGATTAGCACTAGTCAGTTTGCTCTGTTTATCCTCCCAGCATACTATAAACAAACAAAACCTTCAGAGCGGTATTTATGACCAGAGCCTGTGCCTGACTCTGATATCAGCTTGAGATAAACCAGATATATTCCAGTTTGAATGAAGTCACTTTAATCCCAACTACTTTACATTTCTACCCTTCTTTCTTTCCGCCTTTCTTGCTTGCTCGCTTTCTTCCTTTCTTTCTTTCTTTCTTCTTTTTCATATTGCAGTGCAAGGCTCAAATACAAGACTTCATGCATTCTAGGCAAGTGCTTCACCATGGAGATACAGTCCCAGCCCCTGGCCTGGTTATTTTATTATTTTATTTTATTTTATTTTATTTTATTTTTTGAGATAGCGTCTCGCTATGTAGGTCAGGCTGAACTTAAACTTACCATGTAGTCCACACTGGCTTCGGACTCATGATGATCCTCTTACCTCAGCCTCCTGAGTGCTGGGATTACAGGCGTGCACCACCACACCTGGCTCTGGCCACTTTATAAACCCCTGTCATTCTGACTCAAATCAAGGGACTTTGTTGTACAGCTGCCTGAGACTACACTTTCATAAATTACTCAATAAATTATACCCTGACCGGGTGTGGTGGTGCTTGCCTGTAATTCCAGTACTCATAACATAGAAGGCCAACCTGGGCTACATAGTGAGTTCAAGACCAGCTTCAACTATTTATAGTGAGACTCTGTCTCAAAAAACAAAAATAAGCCGGGCGTGGTGGCACACTCTTTTAATCCCAGCACTCGGGAGGCAGAGTTAGGAGATGCGTTGTGAGTTTGAGGCCGGCTTGGGCTACCACGTGAGCGCAAGGCCGACCTGAGCTACATAGTGCGACCCTGCCTCAAGAAACCATGGATGGGAGTTTGGCTCAGGGGCTTAAGCGCCTGTCTGGCAGGCATGAGGTTGTGAGTCCTATCCCCGGTGCCTAAATAAATTTGTTTGTTTGTTTTGGTACCAGGGCTTGCCCTCATGACCCCACGACCTTGCGCTTGCCAGGAAAACTAAAAATTATTTTAAAAATTTAGATAATATAAAATAAAATACACTCTGCAGTCCTGGATCTGCCTCTTTTCTTTGGTCTCGCGGTAAGCTGGGGCCGGTTCTCACTCACTGGGACCAGGGTGTTCTAGAGCTAATACGTATGAAGCCATGCAAAGCACTTAAAATGAATCACTACCTTATTTTAAAATACTCAAAGTCATATATTTGTTAAGATGATAAACATATAAAAAGAAGGAGGAAAATAAAGAAAAGGTGCGTGTTAAAAAAAAAAAAAGAAGAATGGAGGCCGGCAGAATGGTGCACACCTGTAGTCTCAGCTACTCAAGGGGCTGAGACAGGAGAATTACAAGTTCAAGGCCAGCAAGCACATGTTGACAAGAACCTTGTCTCAATAAAACAAAAAAGGTTAGGGATGCAGTTAAATTGTAAAAAGTGAAAGATTTATATGATCTGAAGAGAAACCAGAGTAAAAATTCTTTTTTTTTTTTTTTTTGTCAGTACCAGGGATTGAACTCACAACCTCAAACTTGCCAAGCATGCACTTAAGCCACTGAGCCAGACTCACAGTCTTGCAGTTAAATTGTAGACCAAACCTGGGTTCAAATGGTTAGATTTGGGTGGCAGAACTCTTAATAACGTTTTATCCTACTTTTCCCATTCACAATTTATTAACCACTTATTTCATTATGAAAACATTTTAGTACTATATAAATAGAAAACATATTAAGCTTCTAGGTATCTGTGTAGCCAGACACAGTGGTGTACACCCATAACCCCAGCACTCAGGAGGCTGAGGCAGGAGGATGGCTTCGAGATAAGGCAACCTGAACTGCACAGTGAAACTGTCTCGAAGAGACAAAAAAAGGGAGAGGGAGGATCCTAAAATTCTCATTCATTTCATAGGCATCTGTGTAAATGTTTTATTTTACTTTCCAAACTGTGAAAGTAAAGACCAAGTCTTTACTTGATTTCCTTCGAGGCACCTAATACATAGTATTTTGCCCTTACTAGATGGGAAATATTTGTTCAAAAAATGTCAAGGCCTGGTGTGGTGGTGCACGCCTGTAATCCCAGCATTCCTGAGCCTGAGGCAAGAGGATCACCATGAATTCAAGATAAGCCTGGACTACCTACAGAGTTCAAGTTCAGCCTGGAACACATAGCCAGACCCTGTCTCCAAAAAACCAAAAATAAAAAAAGAATGTCCAGGCCAAAGATACAGCTCAGTGGCACAGCGCCTGTCTGGGAAGCGTGGGCTCCTGAGTTTGATTCCCGGCACTAAAAAAAAAAAAAAGAATGTCCAAATTTAGCGTGCTAACCACATGCTATCCTGCCTGAAATCCTTGTTCTTACAACTTATTTGGACGAGAGTGTTGAAGGCTCCTGGTAAACTAAAACGATGTTTCCCAGGATATGTAATGATACATTTACTATTTTATCAGAATAGCAGGTCTGCCTTCTTGAAGAAGTATGAATGTGACAATGGAAAAAGAAATTTCTCTGAAAAGGGAGGAAGGAATTTAATGGTTCTCAAGGATAAGGAAAAACACGTTCTCCCGCTGGGGTGGCTCATAGTCTGGGACCTGCAGGGTTAAAGATTTTTTTCAAACTGTGTTTGCTCCTCCCTGTTCCAGTTTCCCCTGCCTGACCTTGGTGGGAAGGAAGGGAACACACTGAGCAAGAGGTTGCTACAGAGACACAGTTGTAAACGTATCTATTTGTCGGGAAGCATGCAGATGACCAGGGGGAGACCAGGCACTGTATTTTGTTACCCTAACAGACATTAACTGGTCTTGGATCTATTCACAAATTTGCTCCAACATCCCCATATGTGTATTTATTAATATAATACTAATATTTATAGATGCAAAATGCTCTTCAAACTCTCCTTTGAATCAGTCTTAATAGTTTACTGATTCCCCTAGTAATGAGTTGTGTAAGTCTTTGACACATCTTCATTTTATGAAAGATTTCACAATTGCATGCAAATTAGGAATGTAATCTTTTATTTATTTATTTAGTTTTGTCTTTTTGAGGCAGGGTCTCGCTATGCAGTTTAGGCTGGCCTTGAGCTCACTTTGTAGCCCAGGCTGGTCTCAAACTCACAAGGATCCTCCTGCCTTAGCCTCCCAAGAGTGCTCGGATTAAAAGCATGTGCCACCATACCCGGTTTGGAATACAATCTTTTAAAAATTATACATTAGCACCATAGTTGTTTCTAGGAATATTTTTATTCATCAACCAAATTCAAAATTAAACTTATCTTCCCAAACAACATAATTCTTTTAAAATAATGTCAATTTTATAATATTGAATTTTCCCAAATTTAAATTTAAAAAATACCAACTAGATAATTTCCAAGAGACTTTGAAAAGAAGAAATCGTCAATTGCTTCAACATCAGAACTTTATCAAGATGTGATAAGTGTATGTACCAATTCCCCTATGATGAATGTATTTATTATGTATCACAAAAATATATGAATAAAAAAAGAAAAAAGAAAAACAGATCTTTAAATAAAAAGGTAGATTAAAAGCAGACTGAAAGCCGGGTGTGGTGGCATACACCCTTAATCCCAGCACTGGGGAGGCTGAGAGGTAGGGCGAGCGTTGTGAGTTCGAGGCCAGTTTAGGCTATGATGTGAGCAAGGCCGGCCTGAGCTACATAGTGCGACCCTGCCTCAAAAAACCCAGGGCTGGGAGTCTGGCTCAGTGGCCAGGAGTTTGGCTCAGTGACTTAAGCACCTGCCTGGCAGGTGTGAGGTTGTGAGTTCGATCCATGGTGCCACAGAAAAAATTAAATAAACAAATAAATTAATTAAAGCAGACTGATCAGGAAAGTCTGAAGTGAGAAAAATTGAAGGATAACAAATGCTAAAGATCTATGATTTTAATACCGACCCTGGGCAAAGGTCAACAGTACAATTAGTTAAATAAATGACTTGTGAACATTAAAAAAAGAAGATTGATCATTAGCCTTGAATTACCATTGAGGCAAGAATTACTATGGAGACTGATCTATATACCCACCTTGTTAACACAGGCTAGGAACTCAATAAATTCTTGTTTGATTGATCTTTAGTTGCAGGAGATGATATATAAGAATGCGCTCTGATCTCCCAGATCATTTACATTTCTCCCTTTAAAGTTTATCTTCAACCAGTGGTGGTGGTTCCTTTTTTTTTTTTTTTTTTTTTTTTTTCTGGTACCGGGAATCAAACTCGTAACCTCGAGTTTGCCAGGCAGGCACCGTGCTACTGAGCTATACCCCTGGCCCAGTGGTTTCGAATGTTAGTGAAACAAAGCAGATCTGACATTGGCGAGCATCATTTGCACCAAAGACCATTTTTCTGGACGTACTTAAGTAAAATCGTAGAGCACGCTTGTCTTTGGTGCCCCTTCTCTCACTTTCAGCACCCTCTTCTACCAGAGACCGTTTCCTGGGGATTCTCCTCAGTATGCAGGAACCCTCTGACTCTAGCCCCAATTCTGCCACCTGTGGGCTTCCATCCTCACCAAAGCTGTTCAGTGTAGGAAAGTTGGAGTCTGCTTCTTTCTCTTTGTTCCCTCTCTTGCTTGTACCCAACCCAACCACTAAGGGAAATGCTGAAGATGATTCTGAGCCCAAGACTACCTTCGGCCACATTTACCACTGAGCAGATCCATCGTGTGTTTGGCAACAGGTTGGGCTCCCCTCTCTCTTTCCCCTGACTCCAGCTCAGTCTGCATCAGTGAGGAGCCCCACTCTGGTTCCTACCCATCTCTCTCCTTATATTCTTTCATGTGGTCAACCAGATAATAAGATCTCAAAGCAACTTTGAAAACAGAGCTGTTTACAATCTCAAAAGAATTCACTTTCCTTCCCTTTGGATTTTTAGAAGAGCTAAAACAAAGCAAATCCAAAGGAAGGTGAGAAGGAGCTAGCTTTATTTTCAGAATGACCTCTTTAGGTCAGTGATGATGAAACTTTTGGAAAACCCAATAAAAACTGAAAAGGAGAGACAACACACATTTTGTACCGAAGGCTGCATCTATATGGTTTGTAAACTGTTTTCTCCCCTTCTTGTTTTCCTTCTCCTCCTCCTTTTTCATCCAATAAACACTCCCTTACAGGGAAAAAGCTAAAAAAGGAAATAATCTGAAAAGTCAAATATTTGCCCGGTAATAACAAGTAAAATAGTCACAAAACTCTTTGTAAGGAAGGCAGAAAAGACCTCAACTAGTGCTGGAAATTCATTTTGATTGGAACATGGAGAACGCCGTGATGTGTGTGTAGTTGTATAAAAATAATCTGTTGAAATGTCTTCATTTAATCCTCATGACGATGCTAATGACTCAGGAAGGAGTTGTGCATGTTCAGCAGAAGGGCGGGGTGGGTTGCCCTCTGTCGTGGAGTTCAGAAAAACACCAATACAGGAAGAATTTACTTTCCTGCTACTTTTGGGAGTATACTTCAATCGCTTTGTAACTGCTGTGCAAGTTTGTTAAAAGATAAAGCGAAATGGAAAAGACATATAAACGTGGAGTTTTAACTTGGACTTTGTCCAAATTTAGCAATTAGACTTTAGTCACATTGCTCAACCAACAAATAGGAGATCAGCTTGACTGAGTTGGGAGGAAATGATACTAAGTGGTTATAAAACCCTTCACTAACTAAATAGCAGTGTGATTGAGGCTGGGTAGTTTTAATTTTGTTTTTGTGATTAAATGAAAGTGAACATTTAATTTCTTGTTTTGAAGGACTTTTTAAAATTATTCTTACACAGGGAAAATTCAACAGTGTACATTTAACTGAGTTTAGTAGGAAGTTCTTTAGGCTTTACCTGAAATATTTAACCTCTCTTCCTCTCTCTGTCTCTCTGTCTCTCTGTCTGTCTGTCTGTCTGTCTCTCTCTCTCTCCACCTCCTTGCTTCCCTATCTCTCCTTTTTCTCCTTTTCTTTTTGTTTTTTCTTTTCTTGGTATTCAAACCCAGAGTGTCTCATGTGTCCTGGACAAATGCCCTGCCACTGAACTATATCCCAGTCTGCTTTAATTTTATTTGAGGCAGAGTTTCAGTAAAATGCTCGGTCTGGCCTCAAACTAGCAATCCTCTTGCCTCAGCACCTGGGAGTAGCTAGGATTACAGGTGTATGCTACTACACCTCATTCCTGTTTGCTTGCTTGTTTCTTAGTGTTTGAAAGAACACTAAGAAACATAGTCCAAGCTAGCCTTGAACTGATGATGTAGCCCAGGTAGGCCTCAAACTCACGATCCTCCTGCCTAAGCCCCCCAAGTTGCTGGGAGGACAGATGTCAGCCACTGCGCCTGGCCATTTAGATTCTTAATCCTCCCCAAAATAACAGTTTTCACAGCAACCCGACGCTCACCAGGGCCTCAAGTTTTCCTGAGGCGGCCCACAGGAGTCTGTGCAGGAAATCCATTTAGAGGAAGAACACCTCTGAAAACACCAACTGGTAGTTCGTATTGAAGACTGAGTCATTTTATTTCAGGGTGAAACTTTTAAGCACAGATTGGGCAGAGTCTCAAACTCAACCCTGTCACACCCCTCTGTGGTGCTCAGCACCCTCCTCCCCGTCGTCTGCCTGAGTCAACATGGCCGTCATCCTCTCGGCCTTAGTTTTTGAGACAGGACCTCACTCCATAATCCAAGCTAGTGAGTTTTCCCTTGGCTCCTGCCTCTTTATCAGTCGTTTCCAGGCCCCCGTAAACTGTCTGTCAGAACCATTTTTTATTTTCTCTACATCCAACAACTTCTTTCTGGTCACAACTCCTGCCAGATCTCTCCTCTCACTCACCCCAAGGAACAGCACGTAGCCAAAATGAAGTAATTAATGTATGTTTGTAACCTTCTTGAAGAAAACTGAAATGCAGACCTGATTTATCATTTGTTGTCTATGGAAAATATGTTGGATTTTATTTTTAAAGTTAACATCATAAAAAAAAATTATATACACAGAAGAAGGCAATGAATTTCACTGACTGGTCACCTATCCCCTTACTTATAGCCCACTCCCTTCCTGATTTTTTTCCTAGAGTAGTCTGGAAATTCACTGAGATATACTCCGTATATTGAGTTTTTGAAATTTTAAGTTTCTAAAAAAGGAAAGAGAGCTTTGTAACTGACAGATAGTCTGGGAGCATAAGTGTCTCCTTTACACGAAGAGTTTTGCAGAGTCTTGAGGAATTTTTCTCAATTTTCTATTTTCTTTCCCTTCATAAGTTGCTTTTAGGTTTCATAATTGTATTGAATTCAATTATTTAAATTCAAACAGACCTTTTCTATATTGAATAGTGAGTTTTCAACAAATAAATTGTCCTTAAATAAAAGTAAATTTTAAAATCTTGCTCCCAGACCAACAAAAATATACAGGTTACATATGTGAGTGTTACATAAGGACCTCAATTATCTGTCTCAGTATGCTTAATTCACTTATTCCCAGGATATACATGACTCAATATTCCTCTAACATGTGAATTATTATCTCAATTTCTTCACTTGTGTAAAATTATCTTATAATAGGAAAATTCAATTTAATAGACATCAATTTATTCACTCTTAGGCATTCAAATTATCAAGAAGGTACCTTTATTTTTATTTTTATTTTTATTTTTATTTTTTTGATACCAGGAATTGAACTCAGAACCTTGCACTTGCCAGGCAGGTGCTTATGCCACTGAGCTATATCTCTGGCCCCAAGAAGATACCGTTCTATCAGAAATCTTTACTTTTGCCAGGCATGGTAGCACATACCTGTAATCCTAGCACTCAGGAGGCTGAGGTGGGAAGATCACCACGAGTCTGAGGTCAGCCTGACTACATAGTAAGTTCAAGGTCAACCTCAACTACACAGGCAGAGGAGACCCTGTCTTAAAATAAATAAATAAATACATAAATTTTTACTTTTACCAATAAAATGTAGAAGGCCATTTAAGAATTTGTTGAGAGATCCAGATTTGAAGTTTAATTCAATAGCCAGGTACAGCGGCACATGTCTGTAATCCCAGCACTCGGGAGGCAGAAGTCCAAGGCCATCCTGAACTATATAAAGAGACCATGTGTTCAAAAAGTGAAAAGAACAAAGAAGGAATTTAATCCAGTTTTGTTTTGTTGCTGTGTTTTTGCTTTAATATAATTGTCAAATTACGAATATTTACATATCACAGATGGACTTGGGTTCCTTAGATGAGAGGCAGGGAATTTGGAATGCTCTTAGGAGAAAACAGGAGGGCTGAGGAAGTAGCTCAGTCCTGCCCAGCCTTTGCCAAATCCCTGGTTACATGCCCAGCTGGGTGGGGTAGGGGGGTGGGGGGTGTAAGTGTGTAGGGGTGAAAGATGGGGCCATGGGCAGGAGGACTAAGTCCACTGCAAATGCCAGATGCATCTCATCTCCGTGTCTTCACTTGGACTTGGAACTCTCAGCAGAAGCATGTCGTTGCCTCCCTTCTACCAACTCAGAAATTCTTCAGTCTTGAGAATACCACGCAAACATTTCATCTCCGGGAAATCTTCCTGGATGCTTGCAGCCTACGCCTGCTTGCCCATCTCTCTGGAGCGCAGCACTCTAGTGCAGACCACACAGGGTGGTGCCTGTCTGTTGTCTCCCTGTGACAATTATGAGAGCAAAGGAAAGAGGTGTCAGCGTGGTATGTAGTGTTTTCAAAACTTTGCATGATGTTCCTCCTAGACTAGATTCTCAGTACATTCTTGATTAACTATGCAGAGGGAGGAGTCTTAGAAGTCCAAAAAAAGACATGAAATTATATCCAAATACTACAGTGCCTCCAAAATCATATTGAAAGAACTATTAATTATGCATTCCATTTGAAGATTGTGGTGTAAAAACAGATCTTTAATAGTTATCCCCAAGGCCACTTGAGTTTGTATCATACAGATCCTCAGGGTTTATCTTGTCTGCTTCATATAATGGGCCCCATTTACTAGAACACAGGGTGGAAAAGAGATTGAGATCCAAGAGTGGTGGTGCATGCCTGTAATCCCAGCACTTAGGAGGCTGAGGGAGGAGGACTGTTGTGAGATCAAGACCACCCTGGGCTACAAAGTGAGCTCAAGGCCAGCCTGAACTGCATAGCAAGACTCTGTCTCAAATAGAAAGGCAGGAAGGCAGGAAGGCAGGAAGGCAGGAAGGCAGGAAGAAAGAAAGAAAGAAAGAAAGAAAGAAAGAAAGAAAGAAAGAAAGAAAGAAAGAAAGAAAGAAAGAAAGAAAGAGAGAAAGAGATTGAATGCTCTTGCTGTATCTGGTAGAGCAAACCCAGAACAGTGAGAATGAGAAGAAAGGGGAGGGTGGCGGGAAGGAAAGGATAGGAAGTACACAGGTGAGCTGCACGCCAAAGCTGCCATGGAGCAGTCAGTGAGGAGGAGGAAGGAAGGCGACTAGACTGCCACATTCCTTCGGAAACTTATTTCTATTGACCAACGTTCATCCTGAGAGTAGTTCACATACAGACACTTTAGCAATCATTCATGGAATCACACACCGTGCTTTTGGTATAGTGTTTCATCCAAGTCCACAGATGATGGGAGGAGGCGGGAACTCCAAATGAGTGATAAACAGGCACAGGAGCTGCCAAGAAGAGCCAGCATCCTGGACAAGAACCGGTCAGCCCCAGGCAGCAGTACCATGCAGGTCCCAGAGCTGGCAGTCAGCAGCACTTCTGGGCAGGACAGAGCCAGTCCTGCAGCAAAAGGAATCTGAGAACATGCTCATCATAAAATGTCTTTGAGCCAGGCATGGTGGCGCACACCTGTAATCCCAGCACTCGGGAGGCTGAGGCAGGAGGATCATTGCAAGTTTGAGACCAGCCTGGGCTACAAAGTGAGCTCAAGACCAGCCTGAATGGCATAGCAAGACCTTGTCTCAAAAAGACCAAAAAAAAAAAAAAAAAGTCTCTTATATACAGATGCCTAGCATAAGGTTCAGAGGCTAGGAATGCTACTACTACCTTCTTCTGAATACTTTCCCAGAGTCCTCAAAGGCAGCATGATACGCTAGCTAATCAAATGGCATGTGCACAATTACACACAGCCAACTTTCTTTCTCTACACCTATAATGAGGATTTTTGCTCACTTGAATTACATTATAGTATGTCTGAAATAAAGGGATCACATCTGTGAGCTATACGTGAAACTAGGTTCTCTATATTTCAGTGTAAGACATGATATACAAGAGAAGCTTTTTTATTTTTATTTTTTATTGTTTTTGAGACAGGGTCTGAGCTATGTGTGTTATTCAGGCTGGCCTTGAACTTGCTTATGTATCCTAGGTTGGCTTCGAACTCACAGCGATCCTCCTGTCTCAGCCTCCCAAGTGCTGGGATTATGGACATGTGCCACCATGCCTGGTCTAAAAGCATGATATATAAATAAGCTACGGCCTCAGTAAAAACTTATTCTATGGTAATTGCATTCATTTACCAGAGGATTTTCTCCCACAAGGAAGTGAGCTACTGGCAAATTGCTCTTGATAGGAACTTGAAAAAGGGCAACTCCTCTCAGTTTCTGTGTTCAGTGACAGCTCTCTACTGTAGGCCCTTGGGGGGATGGAGTAAGCCCACTTTAGTTCCCTCCAGGGAAATAAGTGACATTTGCAGGGTATGGAGCATGAGAATGCATAGAAGACACCACCTACAGGCTGCCATTACTTTCTCTATCCACCTCCAGCTCTGAACTACACTGGAGGGGCCTCTGGAGTACTCAGGTGGACAGTCCAGTTCCTCCACCCGAGGGACCACATACACAGAAGTGGTGCAGCGTACGGACACAGGTATAAGGAAGGGATGCTGCAGGCTCTTGTGTGTGTTCCGGGGTTTTTGGCCAAAGAATTCAGGGTTTCCACAGTCTTCAGGGACACCAGGGAAGTTGTCCTAAGAAAATCATAAAATCACATCCCTTTTTAAAGGTAATTGAGAGCAAGGGACACAACTTCATTCCATTCCCCGGGTTTCCATGGGTGGTGTTAGTACTGCCTCTTGCATGTGGGTGATACACTGTGCTTGGGGGTGAATAACTGCATACATTTCTTGTTTTTCTTTTCTTTTCTTTTTTTTTTTTTTTTTTTTTTTTTTTTTTTTTTTTTTTTTTTTTTTTTTTTTTTTTTTTTTTTTTTTTTTTTTTTTTTTTTTTTTTTTTTTTTTTTTTTTTTTTTTTTTTTTTTTTTTTTTCACTACCAGAGATTGAATTGCATGATTCCTAGGGCAGATCAAAGGCTTTTGTTTGTTGTATACTATTTCTGTTTTATTTTTTTTAGCTTATTATGTGATCTAGTCAAGGAATTGATTATTGACATTCAATACCTTACACTGCAGAGCTTATTTCGAGCAGAGAAAAGCTAAAGTAGAGGGGGGGTAAAACCATTAGGAATTATATGGTGAGAGATTACTAGGTAATAATCACAGCTTCACTTTAAACTACTTACTACAAAATATTTGCTTTGTTTCTCCTGTGGAGGGGGCAGATAGGGAGCATGTGAGAATTTAGCCAATCTCCCAACCTAATTTCTCAGTTAGAACCCTTGGAAATAATTTGTTCTTCTGGCATTAAATGATATCATATGCTATTTACTTTCCAATGGATGTCGTTTGGCATCAATCTGAGAGATTTATTGTCTCTCGCAAAAAAGTAGTTAGTGGTTTATTTCGCACTCCCAAATTTACACATCTAATTAGATGAACAAACCATCTAAATTTCACACTATTTTGAAAAGAAAAAAAGTCTTTGCTGAAAGCCAGTTCTGAGTCTTAAGAAATGAACTGCCTATAATTGAAGAGCCACATGGGGAAGGTCTGAAGCACAGTGATAAACGCATAGGGGTGGTTTGAAGTGGTCTGAAGGGAAAGCACAGGTGCCCACACTTCCCTGCTTCTGCAATGACCATGACTCCAGATGAAGAATATTGCTATGAAACTGCTCATAAAAGAAGGAATTGAGTATTGTACGCTAAATTGTTTATAGCATTTTACTCAAGTGCACAGGGCAGGTTATGGCCTGTGTGTGTGTGTGTGTGTCCTTTTAAGATGGGGTCTGGCTACACAGTTTAGGTTGGCCTCAAACTCGTAGCAATCCTCCTGCCTCAGCCTCACAAGAGCTGGGATTACAGGCATGTGCACCACTCAAGCTATCCATGGATAGCTGTTACCTTCAGCCTGCAAGAGCCCAGGGATGCTCTCGCTGCGACCGGCAGGCGTGGCAGGGCTGAGGAGAAAGGCCCCAGAACTGCCTGCAGAGTGAGATGTTACCTCACACCGTTTCTGGGCAGATCTAACCTTCTCTTCCAGTTTTCCATTAGCAGTTTGATCCTAAGCCAATTACTTAGCTTCTCTGATTCAAGAGTGTCCTGGTGTCTTTAGTAATAGACCTACCATGTCAATAAAAGGATTAATTGAAGCAATGTATGTAAACACTTTAGACAACCAGTGGATTCCTAATCTACCTAAATTTCCACACTGCCTCCTACCTTTTCAATTGAGGTGGAATTGGGAAGACACTGTTCCTAGCTTGTTCTCTTTGCTGCCTGGAAAGTCAAACCCATAGCGCACGAAACAAGAGAGAATCTAACACCGGAACTGACTGAGAGCCAGGGAAGGACAACGCCAGTGCTCCTCCCTCCTGAGAGTTAACTCGAGCGGAAAGGGTTCTCAAAGGAACAAGCAAAAAAAAAAAAAAAAATTGTTTTCAAATTTTAGTTACTCATTTTTAAAATGTTACACTATTTAGGAATTTGACTATTCACCCATTTTTAGAAACAATATTTGCCACACACATTAAGGGATACTTCAATGACATCCTGGGTCTTAGCCCATGCCACCATTAGAAAAAATGTCTTGGCCAGTGGGTGATGTTGTTGGCGTCTAAAAATAGTTGGGTTTCTGACCTTCCCATAGCTGTGCTGAAAGCTCCTTTCAGTTCCCAAAGGTGTGTGGTCACTAAAGCATGAGCAAAACTGAAGTGTTGGCCAGAAATTTAGCTTAAGGATTCCAGAATAGCTAAGAAGGTACCTAATAGTGAGATGATGCTTTATTCAAGAGAACACTGTGAATATTTAATAAATACAGATATTATAAGAAAAAATCTTTTATCCAACAGTATAAAGTGAAAAACATAAAAAATTAAGACTTTTGTGTGAAAGAAAAATCCCATCATCCATGATACAGTTAATGTCTATATGTGACATTTTACTAGTGAAACAGTTTGGTTCACAAACACAAGCATTTGGCAAAATTTTGCTTCTATTCACAAACTCTGCATCAGGTAACGAACATGACCAGGGTCATCTTCCACCCACAAACAGGAACATGACTATCTTCTCTAGAATAATGAAAAGAATTAAGTTTGTGAACTGAGGTACCACTGTAGTTGTTTTGAGCTAGTGGCACAAACCCATAATCTAGTACTCAGGAGGCTGAGGCAGAAGAGTCATGAGTTTGATGACCTTATAGTAAGGTCAAGGCCAGCCTGGATCACACAGCAAGATACTGTCTCAATTCAAAGAGGGTAGGGGACCCGGGAATTTATACCTCAGTGGTGCAGTGCCTGCCTGCAAATGTGAGGTCCTGAGTTCAAGTCCCAGTACCAAAAAAAAAAAAAAAAAAGAGGGTGGGGGTTGGATTTGTTCACCAGAATAGGAACAATAAACATAGCTACCTTATTTCATATCTGTAAGTATTATGATTTAGGCACTGCCAATTAAAGTGATATGAAAATCTATCCTGGGGGCTGGGAGTTTGGCTCAGTGGCTTAAGCGCCTGCCGGGCAGGTGCAAGGTCGTGAGTTCGAGCTCCCGTACTGCCAAAAAACAACAACAACAACAACAACAACAAAACTATCCTGCACAGATAGTTGGGTAATAATTACGGTGTGTGGTTGCAGATATAACTTAGTGGTAGGACATTTGCCTAGCATGTGCAAGGTCTTGGGTTTGATCTCTAGTACTGCAAAATAAATAAATAAAATATATAACAATTCATTGAGAAAGCTGAGGCTTCATTTGAGTTTAATTTCCTCTCCAAAAAGTGCCTTACTTCATATGGTACCAGACTTTTCTTCTTCTTCTTTGCTTCCTCAATACTATATCAGCAAGTACAAGAAAAAAATATGGTATAAATTAATAAGAAAGTTGGTCTACATAGTTTCTAAGATTTCTTACACACCTAATGTCCTAAATTCTAATAAAATTTCATAAATAATATAGAGTTAGAGGAGAAAAATACAATCACAGCAACAATGAATTAATTAAAACCCCTGAAGTGGAATCCTTGCTAGTAATCCAATCAGGTAATTCTCTGATAGGTTTGAATTTACATGGAGCTTCATTGTTTCTAAAGGAATTAATCCCAAAGAACTGAGGTCCCCTAAAAAGAGTAAGCAACACACTCACAGCATGTCAACCTAGTTTGAGTTTGCTACAAATTATCAAATATCAAGAGACAAAAGTTTTTAAGTAAACTTACTGAATTTTAATTTTCCCTTATTTAATGTGAGCTGTTTGCTAAATAGTATTTTTAAGAATTATGTGAATTTAGCCCTAGGACAGGAAATGGTGTCCAGGTCCATCTGCAGTGAGCCGGCGGCTTAGCTCACTCACTTTCCTTCTGTAAAATTATGAAATTGAATCAAATTACCTGTAAACCCTTTTCAGCTCTAAAATACTTTGATCACCCTTAATGATGACTTGAACTTACTTAAAATTCTAAATATTTTCAAAAAGTGTTTTAAAAAAATATTTTGTTATCAGATGCCTCCCTAGCCCATCTATGACAATTAGAAATTTGGTATTTACACTGTATTAAATAAAACTAAAATAAAGGAGAAAAAAGCATACATAGAAACAAGCACATAGTACAAGAAAGTGATAATCTGTTCTCTATCTCCATCCTCTACAACACTGTTCCTATCAACTGTTTATTTTAAGCTCTTGCCAATTGAATATCATATAATCTAGATAAAATGCTAAGAGAAATTTATCAAGGGGTATGGAAATGCAGTTGTTGTTACTATTTTTAAATTATACTGATCTTCCTTTTATTGGCTTTTATTTTCCATTTTTGTCATTGTTGATGAATAAGATTTATCTATAATATCTGTGATCCTTACACCCAAAGTTGACTGAATTAAAGATAGGTGTGTGTGTGTGTGTGTGTGTGTGTGTGTGTTACTGGAGACTGAACTCAGGGCCTTCACACTGAGCTACATCCCCAACTCTTTTTATTTTTTATTTTGAGACAAGTCTCCCTAAATCACTAGGTTGCCCAGGTTGGACTTGAACTTGTAATCCTCTTGCCTCAGTCTCCTACAGTACTGGATTACAGATGAGCACCACCACACAGGCCAAAGATAGACATCTGAAGTAAAACTGATACATGTATCCATTGGCTTTCCTGTGTCACACCAAATTCTATCTCTCTCTACTTCTCTTTATAAATTTCTATCTTTCTGTCAGCCCAAAGTATTTATGCTCAAAGGCTATAGACTTTAAGTCTGTCTGCTATTGAAATAGCGTGTTAATTTGTCAGGTAAATGAAAGAAAAATGGAGTCAGATGTGCTCAGAGAAGGAAGAAACACCACCTGGTTCAAGTGGGACTTAAAAAGGGAGACTGTAGATCCTTTGGTCCCTAAGAACGTCACCGTTTATGTCTTACGTCCCATGAAGCCTGAGTCTATTCGATTCTGTGAGATCTCTCGTATCCCTTATTCCCACGCTCTTTAAGCGAATTCGAGTAGATTTCTGTTCCTTATTTACCACAGAGATGTGGCTGACACGCCCGGGCTGTCCTCAGAGAAGGGTGACGGGAGCTGGCAAGGAGGAAGCAGCACTTGGAGGACAGCACGGTACTGGGGTACAGGGTTCGGGGTATGGGGCACGGGGCACGGGGTGGGTTCGCCAGGCTCTGCCGCACCGCTGGTTTCCTGGGGCTTATGCCCGGACGGCCGAGGCTGCCCTTCATTCAGGCCGGCCGCTTCCGGAGAGGCCACGGGGGCGCACCAGCTGGACGGTGCTTTCATATCCCAACGGCTAGGTCCTGTCGCCCTGGTTTACTCTTCAGCGAGCGGCAGCGCCCACCGAGGGAGAGTCAGTTTTGTAAATTTTAGAAATTTATCCCAAGGGCCTGGGATTTAGCTTAGCAGGCTAAGCGCCTGGGTGGCAAGGGTGAGGTTGTGAGTTCGACTCCTGGTACCCAAATAAACAAAAAACAAGGCAAAAGGAAGAGGTGGCTCTAGGGCCAGGGATTTAGCCCAGCAGCATAAGCATCTGCCTGGCAAGCCTGAGGTTGTGAGTTTGATCCCTGGTACTCCCCCACAAAATTAACTCATATTGACTATCTCATATAGTTCTAATCTCAGCAGTTCCACCAGTATTGGGTCAATCTGTTATTCACTAGTTCTAGAGGAAGGAATAAGTAACTTTTTAAAATGTGGCACCAGGGATTGAACCTAGCGGATACTCTTAACACTGAGCTACATCCCCAACCTTGTATTTTATCTTGTAATACAGTCTTACTAAATCGTGCAGGTTGGCCTTGAATTTATACCCTCTTGCCTCAGTCTCCCAAGTAGCCAGGATTATAGGCATGTAAAATCACATGCAGCTAAGAATATACAATTTTAAGAATAAGAAATCAGGGGCCGGGAGTTTGGCTCAGTGGCTTAAGCGCCTGTCTGGCAGGCATGAGGCTGTGAGTTTGATCCCTGGTGCCGCAAAAAAAAAAATAAAATAAAATAAGAAATCAGGTTGGGCATGATGGTGCACGCTGGTAATCCCACTACTATCACTCACTGCAAGTTTGAGGGCAGCCTGGGCTACAAAGTGAGTTCAAGCCATCCTGAACTGCATAGCAACACCCTGTCTCAAAAAGACAAAAAAAAAGAATGAGAAATCAAGGTCATTTTTCAGTGTGTGGGGGGGGACCCAAAACTATTCAAAACTGAGGATCAAAATTTGTGACAGTTTTCCCTCAGATACATGGATCAAGTGCTTTCAATGTTCTGAAAATGCTAGTACACTTTATTAAGTGATTTTTGTCCCCAAGTGTTCTTTGATCACTTCTTAGGTATATTTCAACTTTTTCCCTCTCCCCGCAAAAAGCACTTTTTCCTTTATTATTTGGAAAACTTTTTTTTTTTGTATCAGGGATTGAACCCATGACCTTGCACTTGCCAGGCAGGTGTTTGTGCCACTGAGCTAAATGTCCGGCTCCTTTATTATTTAATAACCATATTTTTAGCTTTTAAAATTGTTTTATAAGCCAGGCGTGGTGGCGCATGCCTTTAATCCCAGTACTCTGGAGGCTGAGGTAGAAGGACCGTTGTGAGTTTGAGGCCCGCTTGGGCTACAATGCAAGCGCAAGGCCACCCTGAGCTACACAGTGCGACCCTGCCTCAAAAAACCAGGGCTGGGAGTTTGGTTCAGTGGCTTAAGCGCCTGTCTGACAGGCTTAAGGTTGTGGGTTCAATCCCTGGTGCCGCAAAAAAATAAATAAATAAAATTGTTCTATACTTAACAGTAATAATTAAGGCTTAAGATGAATTCAATTGAAAACAATTAATGAATTATATACATTTTATTTCTAGAATTCATTAAAACTTTTAACCTAAATAACTGCATATTAGAATACTTATAGTTACTTCTTTCATATGTTTTATATAATATCATTTGATTTAAAGGCTGTTTCACCAAGAAATAATATATTGTTAAAAGTATAATAGGAGAGCCGGGTGTGGTGGCACACGCCTTTAATCCCAGCACTCAGGAGGCTGAGGTAGGCGGAGCGTTGTGAGTTCAAGGCCGGCTTGGGCTACAGTATGAGCACAAAGCTGGCCTGAACTGTATAGTGCGACCCTGTCTCAAAAAACTAGGGCCAGGAGTTTGGCTCAGTCGCTTAAGCACCTGTCTGGCAGGTGCAAGGTTGTGAGTTCAATCCCTGGTGCCAAAAAAAAAAAAAAAAAAAAAAAAGTATAACAGGAATATAATTATAAATGTAGATAATTAAAATAATAAAAATTGCAGAAGCTGAAAAGAATTAATCTGCTTTATTAGTACACCTTAATAGGTAGTGTTCAAGAGCTATGCACGGTGACACTTGCCTGTAACTCTAGCATTTGGAAGGCTGAGGCAGGAGGATCATTGTGAGTTTAAGGCCAGCCTAGGCACATAGTGGGTTCAAGGCCAACCTGGAATACACAGCAAGACTGTCTCAAACCCCTCCCCAAATAGTGTAGTATAATCACATTTTTTTTTAAACCACATCTTTAAAAGACCATGGGGACATTTGGATTGAATAGAATTCTTGGCTTATATTCTAAATTTGAAGTAAACTATAAGCATTTGCTAGTTAGTGTACTCTGTGAATAAGATACAGATTGGAAACAAGGTCAGAAATATATTACTATTGTGAATTCAACATGGTTACCAAATGGAGATTCTTTGTATATTTTGAAAAAAAAAAAGACATTCAGAGTTATATTTACTTTACTCCAATTACCTTTTGTGTTTCATTATGTCAGATTTCTTACCATTGGTCCTACTTTGTTCTTTTAGGATTAATTCCAAGAATAAACTGTTTAGTTTGAGACAGGGTGTCCCTGCATTGCCCAGGCTGGTCTTAAATCATGAGCTCAAAGCATCTTTCCACCTCAGCCTTCCAGGTAGTTGGGACTACAGACATGCACCCCTAAACCCAGTTAAGAACAAGCTGAAGGTTGGATGTGGTGGTACTGGTATCAGGCATGGTGGTGCAATTCCAGGAGTTTGAGGCCAGCCTGGGCTACATAGTGAGTTCAAGACTAGCCTGATCTACAAAGCAAGACCTTGTCTCAAAAAAAACAAACAAAAAAATAATCCGAATTGTACTTTGTTTTCTATACGTGGTTTTGTGATTGCCATAATTGCTTCAAGGGACTAAAGCACAGCCCTGTTATATATAAACAACACATATATATGTCTTAGTTACTTTTCTGTCATTGCTGAGACAAAATACCTGAAGCTCAAAATCAAGGAAGGCAAAGTTTATTTAGTTCACAGTTTGTGGAGGTTTCAGTCTTTAATTACCTGGCTCCAACACAGGGTGCCATGGTGGAGGGGCAACAGTTCAAACTGACAGAGGACAGCAAAAGCAACCAGAGCAAAAGAGGGAAGAGCAAGCCTCTTTTTCCTCCCATACATTGTATGCAGGCTACCTGCCCTCAGGTGGGCGTAGCCCTCACATTGTTTCCTGTTCCCTACTCTTGTACAGGGTCAGGATGTTTACAAAATGAAGACCCTGGCCCCCTGCTGAGTCACTTAGTTAAACTTCTTAGACTGACACAATGAACAATATCCTGGAGCAGTAAGGGCATGTCCCCTACACCCTAGGATGTAGAACTGCTCAGTTACTTAGTTCAGCTTCTAGACTTGAGTTGACACAATGAATCAGTTGTAATAATATATAAACAACAAAATAACACTGTTTGGTTTAATATTGTTCAACTGAAAAAAATAATTCATATTCAGCTTTCACCCCATTTTTGTCCACCATTCCCTATAGATGAAAGGTTATTTTACTGCATAAACTGACAACAACTGATAGCAATCTAAGCATAGTTACTCATCTATTAACTTTTGAAAGGATTATAGGATATTAATATCAACATCATGCTATATCTATATCCACAAAAACTAATAAATGCTTATTTTTTGAGCTGAAATAAACTCCATCTAGTTTCATTTTTCAGCCATTTTCTCTATTTCATTCTGAGTCATAATAATAACTAACTTCTTTTGAGTTTTTATTATGCATCATGTTATCATTTAACTTAATATTTATAAGAGCATTACACAGAATTTTTTAAAAAGTAAAAACAGAATCACTAGCAGAAATCTGATATAATAAAGGAGATGATTGGGTTGAGCACAGTGGCACAGGCCTGTCATCCCAGCTATTTGGAAGGCTAAAGCAGGAGAATGGCAAGTTCAAGGGCAAATTAGGCAATTTAGCACCCATCTCAAATTTTAAATATGACTCGAGATGCAGCTCAGTGGCAGAAGGCATGCTTAGCATATGTGAGGTCCTGGGCGCAGTCACTATAACTTCAAAGCCAGCCTGAACTCTCCTAGGGAGACCATGGCTCAAAAAAAAGATACTTTAAGCCCAGTGTGGTGGCACATGCTTGTAATCCCAGCACTCGGGAGGCTGAGGCAGGAGGATTGTTGCAAGCTTGAGACCAGCCTGACCTATAAAAGTGAGTTCAAGGCCAGCTTGAACTGCATAGTGAGACCCTGTCTCAAAAAGACCAAAAAAAGCAAAAAGAAAAAAAGATACCTTTCCTGAGAAGACAACTAGCCTGCCTTCTTGGTGAGTGTGCGTGACTGGCGTGGACTCCAGGAGAAAGAAATGTGCCTCTCGAGATCCCACCATGTTGGGTCAGGGAGGTTCCAACTAGAAGACAACTAGCCTGCCTTCCTGGTGAGTGGCCCAAGTGGCACGAACTCCAGGAGGAGGAAGATGTGTGCCTCCTGTACACCTACCCGCATGCTGGCTAAGAATCAAGGAGACACCCCTACCCCCCTACCCCCCATAAGCAACCTGCTGGTTCAGAGGACCAGCTAAGGTGATAGCAACTAAGGTACATAAAGCAAATAAATGCTTGTATTGGTTGGTTGATTTTGCAGGCCTGGGGCTGGCAGTCTGAGCATCTCTTGGGAAGATGAGAGTATGTGATATAGCAAATATGGGGGATTCCCTTCTGTCTTGTCTTTGAGGCCCAATATTGTTCTCATTGTTTTGCTTTATTCTGATTAATTTTTTTTTTTTGCTTTATTTCATATTGGGTTTTTTTTTTTTTTTTTTTTTTTTGGTTTGTTTGTTTTTTTAGCAGCACCAGGGATTGAACTCACAACCTCAAACCTGCCAGGGCAGGCGCTTAAGCCACTGAGCCAAACTCCCAGCCCTGGTTTTTTGAGGCAGGGTTGCACTATGTAGCTCAGGCTGGCCTTATGCTCGCGTTGTAGCCCAAGCGGGCCTCAAACTCACAGCGTTCCTCCTACCTCAGCCTCCAGAGTGCTGGGATTAAAGGCGTGCATCACCACGCCCGGTGTTTTTATTGGTTTTATTCTGTTTTGGTTTTGGTTTGATTTTACTATACCTGATGGAATGGGCAACTATTACGAAGATAACAAGATATACTATAGTAGCTATTGTTTTCCCAGTATCTTTCTTTGAAGTTCTGTACCAGTTCTACTACTTTGTTTTGATTGACTTTGTTCTGTCATGTTTTGTTGGATTTTACTATCTTTAAAATAAAATTTAAAAAAAAATAGATACCTTTCCTATACCCAGAGAAAAGGAATTCATCTCTTAAGACAGAGACACAGGTAACAGTATGGAAAAACAGGCCTTGCTAAATTACTCCCAGTTTAGTACCATTAGATCTTACTCCCTTTGTCCACTATGCATACCCAAAGCAATCCACTCATGTCACACCTAAGCATAAAAATATATGAGTTTAGGCAAGTGTCGTGGCACACACCTATAATCCCAGCACTCTGGGAGGCCAAGGAAGAAGGATTGCAAGTTCAAACCCAGTCAGGGCTATTTATCGACTGAGATCTTGTCTCAAAATTAAAAATAAATTGGGTGTGGTGGTGCATACGTGTAATCCCAGCACTTTGGAGGCTGAGGCAGGAGGATTCTTGCAAGTTTGAGACCAGCCTGGGCTAAAAGTGAGTTCAAGGCCAGCCTGAACTACATAGTGAGACCCTGTCTCAAAAAGACAAAAAAAGAAAAAAAAAATTTTTTTTTAATTAAAATTAAAGGGCCGGGAGTTTGGCTCAGTGGCTTAAGCACCTGTCTAGCAGGTGTGAAGCTGTGAGTTTGATCCCCGGTGCCACAAAAATAAATAAATAATTTTAAAAAATAAAATTGAAAATAAAAAAAAGCGCCAGCCTTTCTGGTAAGCCATGCAAGCCACCCTGCTTCCAGGAAGAGAAAAGTCAGCACCTCCTGTGAGCCTATCAAGGCACGCCACCCCCTCCCCCTGCCCCCATAAGCAACCTATTGTTGGGAGGACAGGCTGAGTTAAGGTACATAAAGCAGCTAAATGCTTGCATTGTTTGGTCAATTTTGCAGATCTGGGGCCAGCGTCTGAGCGTCTGTTGGGAGGATGACAGTATACAATATAGCAAATATGGGGGATTTCCTTCTATCTTGTCTTTGAAATTCAATATTGTTCTCACTGTTTTGCTTTGTTCCAATTGTTTTGCTTTATTCAATATTCTGTTTTGATTGGTTTTAGTCTCTTTTGTTTTTGGTTTGATTTTGCAATACTGATGGAATGGACAACTATTGTGAAGATAACAAGATATACAATGGTAGCTATTGTTATTTTCCTAGTATCCTGCTTTGAAGTTCTGTACCAATTTTGCTACTTTGTTTTGATTGGCTTTGTTCTGTTTTGTTTTGTTGGATTTTACTATCTTTAAAATAAAAATAAATAAATAAAAATTTTAAAAAGTTAAAAATAAAAAGGGCTCGGTATGTAGCTCCATGGAAAGGCCTTGAGTTCAATCCCTAATACCAGAAAAAAACAAAAACAAAAAAATACCACAAGCTTGCCTATTTCTTTGAGTCCTTATTTCCTTATGAAGTATTATATGTCATGTAAAACTTTTATTAAATAAACTTGATGTCCTTCTCTTGCGAATCTGTCTTTTGTGCTAGGTGCCTCTGCCATGAACCTAGTGATGGGTGGGTGAGGAGCTGCGTTGTAAGACTCTTCTCTAGGATCCGCTGCAGGCACAATTCGAGGTGATGGATCCCTCTCTCCGCCTTCCTCCTTTCTGCTGCCTGGAATGTAGATTTAATTTCTGGTATGCAAAGCAG